>JANHFO010003210.1:0-18931 GCA_032468095.1 Pareas carinatus
AGAGGTCCAATATTGTTCTATGTACAATCCTTGTTTTATTGATTTCATGTAATATTCTAATTTTCTAAGATTGTGAACTTGAGGTTTTCATGAGCTGTAAGCTATAATCATCAAAATTATGGCAAATCAAGGCTTGAACAATCTCGCTTTGCATGTAATGATTCTATCTCATATATTGGTTTCATCTTTTAAGTTGCATTACTGAAATAAATGAATTTTTGCACGGTATTCTAATTTTTCGAGTTTCACCTGTAAGTGCCAATATCTTGATTTTAAAAAAAGATCAAATACAAGATTAGTATGGGCATTTATAATTAAAGCTATGAAGACACTCATAAATAGATAAAACCTATTCTCTCAATGATAATTAGATAAAGCAAATGAGCTTCTACAGGATTGGAGGTATAATATCAGACAAAGATGACTCTATGGAATAATTAACACTCTAAATATTATAGTTTTGTAGAAGTACTATTATAATCAGCTCTTATATAGAATAACAGTGGGATCCAATCAGTTAGATTGTCTAGTTCCATATCCATTTAACGCCTGAAAGCACAAATGCTTTTATCCATTCCCAAACATTGCAATATCACTACCTTTTTCTCTCAAATATGAAACCAAAAGTTGATTATCTTCAGATGTTTTAATATACTTTTTTGTAGTTTGGATGATCTCAAATAAAAAAAAATACTCAAAACCCATGGCCCCAAGGAGCTTTTATATAGCAACAATTTAGACGAGGCTGTAACATGAAGTCTAACATTTGTATCATCTTGATTCTTCTTAAAATTCTATTTTAACTGATGTTCCTAGACTAAAGCAAGCTGAACTTATGTAGAACATAGCTATTAGTAAATTCTACTGTAGTAGTATAATGGGAAGAAAATCAAGTCCTATACAGAAGAGATAGAAAATCTTTAGTGCAATAAAGATACAGTGAGCCCAATAGACTCACTGCTTCAAATTATTTCCACTTCAAATGAAAGGTAAGAAGAAAACAAACTTCCTGAGAACAGTTTCAAAATGCTCAGATTGACCTCAAGGTATAGATTTTGGTAAGCCACTTGTTTCCTATGCTTAACTGCTCCTCATGGACCAGATATTTCCCATATAAGTATGAGATTGATCTTTCCTTACTGTCTGGGGGACATTCAGCATATAGAAGTAATATTTATGACTCTACCTTGTAGTATTTCCTATTAAAACTGGAATTCTGTTAGTTAAATTACTTACCCTGAAAAAAGTGAAGCTACTAACTGAATTAAGTGTCACTCAAAAGCAGTTTCTTGGCTTTTTCTTACACAGCGGGCAACTTTTCTTTTGAATTCTCCATTTCTATCTTCTCTCCATTCTTTCTGTAAATTAAAATACAGATTTTGAAAACAGTTTAAAGCATGCATTGCCATTCCAACCCTCCGAGAAAAATACCCTTTATTTTCTTATATTGTTTAAAAGACAAAAGTAGCATGTGCTATTTCAACTAATATCTTCATTGGATTAAACATACATTTAATCTGTAGCTTGCTGAGTAGCTTCATAAGCATAATTTGCAATTCCATCTTGAACAAATCAATCAAAAATAAAAACAAAACCATTAAAATACAGTTAGATAACAGTTAAAAAATATAAAAACAAGCAGCGGGGAGAGTCATTCCAAATTTACATACAATACAGCCATTTCACAGGGTCCATGTTTTCATGGCAGAAGGCTAATAGAGTTGGGACCAATCTCACCTCAGAAAGAATAATATTCTAGAGGGTGAGTACCACAACAGAAAAGGCTCTTTTCTCAGGCCCCACCAAAAAATGCTCTTTGGCCTATCAGGATCCACAATATACTTCTCCTGCTGGACATGATGGAATGGGTAGATGTAAACAGGGAGAGATTGTCCCTCAGAGAATCTGGTACCAAACAATATGGGGCTTTAAAAGGTCAAAGTATTTAAATGATCCCAAGAAGCCCATCAAGCGGATTGCTTGAATGTTGTTGCCAGGGGATGGGGGTATATTGGGTTTTATGTTTGGGGTTTTATTTGTCTAAGTCATCGAAAGTCAGAAAATTAACACTATTAAAACACTTTTTTTAGTTCAATCCCTATATCTTTTATTAAGAGAATATTTATTACCAAAGAAATCTGCTAGTCAGGGACTCAAATTAATTAATTCCAAATTTCTTTTAGCAATGGTAGGAACATTTTTATTTACAAGAGTCATACCGCTGCATCAACATTAGCAGGAGAATCACCGTTGGGATCTGCCAGCATAGAAATTACACTAATCATTATGGTTTCCACTGTATGAATGGGAAGCCAGCGTTCTTCAGGTTTCTCATAGCCATACTTGTCTTCACCAGGTTCATGAAGGATAGAAATACAGACATCACCATTTTTGTCAACTGCAAAGAAAGAAGGGAAGACAAAGAAAGAAGGAAAGATTATTCAGAGGCATATTTCAGACAACTGCAAAGATGAGCAAGGAGTTAGTTCTCAACCATGATTCTCAATCTATCATACCAACATTATGGAGTGTCACAGAGTGACACACTTTTTTTGAATTGGAAATGTATTGTTTTGCAACTGACAGAAAAACATGACAGTGAAGGCCTTTATGCTTTTTACAGTGATGTTATATACACAGCAGGCATTTACAATAGGTATATACAACACAATACCTAGTGTCATGTTTCCTATCAAGTCTTCCTCCAAGAGACTTTCCCCCTGTATTTTTTCTGCTTCCTCCCCCTTTCTCTTTCATTTATCTTTATCTTGACAAGAGAGAGGGCTATAATTTATTATAACATGCTCAAGTGGTATCACCAATATGCGGAACTGCTCATCCTAACACCTACTGCTTCTCTGACGGGAAAGAACCTCTCTTAACTCTTCTGCCCTCTTTCTTTCTCAGTAATGAGGGCTTCTTTACCAAAAACCAATCTCAAACTTTCCCTCTTGGATGTTGGGTGACGCCGTCTCCTGTAGCCAGCCAGTTCACCTCCATTTCGCTTTTGGGTCTTGAATGAAGCTCTTGTCCCTCTAGGTCTTCACTTCCCTTCTACCAGGGAAGTCAACTCTGGACTTCTCTCTTCCCGACTGGGAACAAGACAACTGCTCTTCACACTTCTTCACCTTTTCTCTCTGGCTACTCTGTTCACTTCATTTTGTATAGACTTTTTCTTTCCTTCTATCTCTTTCCAATTTGAGTTAGACAGGCAGCATGACTCCTAGTTAACTGAGGAGGTGGGCATCCAGTCCAGAGCTCTATATACCCTGCTGGATCAATGGATCTGCTAGTCCTTATCACAGCCAGATCAGATCAGCAGGTCTTGAGACAGCACAGCTGTAATTCAAGGCCAGAACTGAGCTACTTCTCCTCTTTTGCTCACTCCAATAGCTGGCTCATGCCAACAAAACAGAAGCCATGTCATGTCACTGAAACCCATATGCACAGGGAGCAAGTTATTATAACATTATACACAATAATATAATTTTTGAGGTCACAGGTCTTAACTTCAACAGATACTTTTTCAAGCAAATAGGCTTTCTTTCAATTAAAAGAGTGTATTGATCTTCTAGTACATAGAAGACAGTGTATTGGGCTTGACATTTCAAAAATGCATTTTAAATTTCTTTGAAATCACTTTTTCTCTAGCATCATGATGACAGCACTCAAATGGATCCCACAGTTTTCAGGGGATAATTTTAGGGGAATTGTTTAAGGCGAAAATAGTGTAGGAAAGTTACCCAATTTCTTTTACAGTTTTCATTTCACAAAAGCATATCTGGTCCATCCTGATTTCAACTAAGAGATTCTTCTGAGCCAAATTTGACATTCCTTTCTAGTAATTTCCCACAGTGATTCTTAATGCAGTTCACATTTTTTTCATATATATCAGAAAACAACACTTTATAAGACATAGTATCTTACCATTTGGATGCCATATCTCTGTGATAAATTTCATTTTTGGCGGCCTGAGAGGATAGTCTTTTGGGAAAGTAAGATGAGCCTTGAAGACACCGCCTTCACTAAAGAAATTAAGAATATTTTCAGTAATCAACTTTTCAAAATGTCAAAGCCTTAAGTTATTTGTTGGCTTGATCAGTCACTACAGCATCCAAAAGACTGATTATTGATTAAATAGATGTTTTAGTTCTTTAAATTGCTTCCCATATATTCAATATTTTGTCGGTGGGAATTTATACTGAAATTTCATAAGCTAGAACCATGAAGCATTTACTGTAATCTAAATTCATTATTTCATAATTAAATCACTCGGCTCTGTATCACAAACATGCACTGATTTTAAATGGAATTTATATCAAAGTATAAATGCTAAAAGATTCTGATCCTTAACTCACTATTCTCAAATCAAATTTATGTAGCATTTCTTACCAACAGTACGTATTACTAAAATTATATGTACAAAGGAGATAAGATTTTTGCATATCATAAAAGCATATACTGCAGTTTTTTAAATTACTGTTCACTTCCTTTTTGCTTTCCACTCTTATTATCTTGTCAAAGACATAATTTAAATTGCTAGTCTAACAATGAATAAGGAACCATAGCTAACATGAAGATTAAAAACCCATGAAAAAATATCAATGGCCTAATAATCCACCAACAAATTGAAAACAATAGGTTATTCATCTGAAACTTTGGGCAGTCATTTCTGAATTTGCATATACGTTTTTGAGCATGTGCAGAAACTCCTTTGGTATGATATAAAGCAGATTTCCCCAACCTAGGCATCAAATTCAATTACCAAAATTCTTAGCAATGACCATATTGGCTCAATATTTTGGGAGATGAAATTCACACAACTGAAAGGTGCCCAAGTTGGGGAAAGCTATTCTACAACCAAAACATTTGCCATTTAAAAAAACCATACCATCTCCCAACAATGTTTATGTTAAGGAAGCATCTCTTCAAACTTAAAGGAAAGGAAAATAATGGTTTGTGTGAATGCCTAGAAAAACATTTGAAGAATGAAAACCATGAACAGTTTGTCATTCTTCATGGTCATTAAGTATCACACAAGGGTGAACAGAAAATTCCATTTGCTGTAGGAAGGAAATCCTATACAGTGAATGGAATGATAATGCATCCCTTAAATTCACATGAAATTTGACTTAAATCTAGGGAGCTGTTACAAACATATGGTGAAGGTTGCAACCAGGCAGGCAGACAACAGAGGCCTGAGAGAAACACCTATTTAAAAAAAACACTGTAGATACCATCAGGGTCCAAGTTGACTGATAGCTCACTGAAGGGGGAAGTACTAATAAATCTGTACTATATCTCAGCATAAATGATATAATCACAAATAAATCTCTAGACATGGACTGAAGAGCTATAATATAGATCACAAACAAATAAGCACTGTGTCTTTTGAAGGACAGCTGTGTGCTAATGTAGAACACTAAACAAGCCCACTTAATTAAAGAATTAAACAAGCTTATACATCAAACATCTGCCTGAATTAAAATATTTTGCCTGTCAGGAAGAATACAGAAAAAGTAGCAGGTGGACTTTCTTTCTTGGCGGGGTATTCCAAACCTGAGGCAGGTTTAGAAAAGGGTCTCTTGTCACTTTCCCATCAAATAAATGTACTTTCAAAAGTATTGGACTCAGAACAGATCTACACGGTTCTTAAAAGCAGGACACACATGCAAGGGGAAAAATACTCTTGGGGCCTTTTTGCCTTGTAAATTTCCAGAAATGTAGCTTGGTATATATAAGTAGAGGAATTATCTTCCAGAGATCTCTACTTCTACCAAACTTTTTCTCACCGTGAAATTCAGATATAGCCCCAAACAAAGCAAAGAATTAGAATTAAAATGTGAATTTTTATTTGCCAAATGTGTCTGAACACACAAAGAATTTGTCTCCGGTGTACATGCTCTATATTTACATACAGGCTAAAACTGACAAACTGTGATTACCATCATAAGGCTATAATTGACAAACAGTGATTATAATCATAAGATACATTCATAACCATAAGATAAATAAATAAATAATAAATCATAAGGTAAATAAAGATGTGTATGTTAAGTCTCAACTTGTGAATAAGGATTAAAAGAAAGACCTAAGTGTTTGAACAACATTGCCAGTGTAGCCTACAGCAATACAGGTTAAATAAGCGAAAAGCTTCCCTGCATTTGGAATAAAAGAATAGTGGGGTTTCTACGGTGCAATCTAGGAAACATTTCTTGCATAAAAGATGTTGTAGGGCCACCTGCATTTGTACTCCCATCATCTGTTAAATGAAACTACAAACTTACTGGCAGAGTGCCTAAAATAGCATTTGGTATGTAGGGGGATAATAAAATGAATAAGCATTATGACAAATGCCTGAACTTGTTCTTATCAAGTAGTAATAGCGAGAAGACTTTCAGAATGTGATATCTTGTTTCCTCGAAAATAAGACCAGAAAATAAGCCCTAATGTGTCTTTTGGTAATATAAGACTCGGTCTTATTTTCTGGTTAGGTCTTATTTTTGGGGGGAAACAGGGTATTATCACCCTATCATCTGTACTCTCATTATTTTACCACAATTAATATGCAATCATACAGACAAAGATTGAGCTGTCCTTTTCTGTTTTGGAAGCAGTTATAAAATGGATCATCTTTGTAACTGAAACCACTTTTGGACATCCAAATCTCAATTTTTGAAGCCTAGGATGGCACCAAAAATATGCTTAATATGCTAAATGATGAAAATCAGGAAAAAATAACACATACAAAACCGTAAGTTGCAAGGTTAATTTTGCCTGCTATCCTGCTTATGTGGATATTTGCATTATCTTTATGTATTACTTTACTTTTATGTAATTCAGATTCGGGTTCTGCTCAACATTTAACCTGCTGAACCATTATTAATTTATAGTTTAATTTATTATTATTAATTTATAGTTAAGGAGTCTACTGAAGTTATGAGTGGCGTTTCTGGGAATAGATAATAAATTGATATTCCTTTATTTATGCCTTACACTTCAGTGTAAAGGAAAGTAGATACTGTGAAGACTAAGTAGAGAACTTTTGGAGTTTACTTAAAAGTATGGCTTGTGTTTAATGGGATTTACTCCTTAGAATTTTTTTAAAAATTAATTTTCAAAGATGTGGTTTTGCTTAAGAGATTTCATTATTTTATATGTTGATTCTCATGTAATATCTTCATCATATCAGTTTGTGCTTGAAATTTTGATCTTTTGCTCCTTTCAAGTCTTTTAGGAAAAAGTCAATTATCTGGTGTTCCTACAATTTTGTTCATAATTTGTATTCACAGATCCTACAATCCATTATATAATTACCTTCCACGGAAAAACATGACGAGGGGCTTATTTCTAAGGAAACCAGGTGCAATGGACAGCATTTATATTCAGAACTATATTATTATTTACATAAGCTTCATTAAACAGAATATACTTTATTTTCAGGAAAAGGTGAACAGGAATTATATGAGCCATTTTTGAAGTATTTTTATTCTGTAGAAATATATTCTTAAACATCCTTATTTATGTAAATAATTGTCAAATAAGGCAGTTTTGTGCATTAATGGGTGCTTAGCAACTAGCATGCATTTATGACATGCGATCAGATCATCATTTACAACTTTCACAGCCAGATTCCAACAAAGTCAACGGGAAAGCCATTAGAAGTTGCAAGACACAGTCATGTGTTGTTGTGCTTAACATTCATACATCTTAGCAATGGAGTTGCCAGTCCTTACTGTAAGTTGGAAAGTAACATGGTGTGTGTGTGTGTCTAAGGCTTAGAGTAGAATGGTCAGCAATATTCTGAATGGCTGGCTGCCATCTGTCTTTCCTACAGGAATACATTGGGCTTTTTAGTGATTTTTCCCCCCCTCTATGGCTCATTTTCCAATTCATTTTTTCTTTTATCAGTTTATCCTCATACACCAAACTTGCTCCCTTTCTTTTCAGTTTCTGGAGAGTTATACTGCCTACAGTCAGACACAGTCTCAAGCAACTTTCCACAAGTTCTTTCCAACATTCCACCGAGTTGGAAACAAATATTTCTCAAATGTGTAAGAAATTTACATTTCATATGCAACCCCATATTTGTTTCAGCATGTGGATCTCATTAGGTTTCAGAGAGAAGAGAGCTGACTAAAGTAAAGGCTTAGTCAAGGTTATCTTAGATTTGCATAATATAATTCTACATATATACATACCCATTCTATTCACTTACAAGGAATAAAGCAATATTACACAAACCACTGAAAGGAATAAAACCAGATCATACATGGGTAAACAAAACAAAAGGAAATATAACTAAAAATGGTTTGCTTCAACACTATTCTCTCTATTTTGTATTGGCTCCTGGCAACTGCCTAGACATGTCCCTGCTGTTTTCCTGCCAATATTTTTGGAAGTTATTTGCTATTGACTTTTTCCTAGGGCTGAGACAGAGTGACTGGCCCACGGTCACTTAGCTGGCTTTGAGCCTAGGTTTGGGCTACAACATACGGTCTCCCAGTTTCTAGTACAGAGCCTTAACCATTATACCATAATGGCTCTCATTCAATATATTCTTCCTTTAATCCTTATAAAACTAGCTTTGCTTCTACTATATTCATACACAGCATCAAACTTGGTCTTTGATAGTTTAACCTTTTCACAGCTTTCTTTCTGAGAATTTCATCAGCTTCATCTAACCAAAACTATATTGACTTGCTCCTTCTCTTCAACATACAGGTAGCTCTTGAGTTATGATCACACATTCAGTAAGTGTTGAATGAAGGAACTTACAACTGGTTCTCAAAGTTCTTGCTGGTTTAAGGTCCCCATAGCCATGTGAATAAAATTTGAATGCTTGGCAAATAACTTAAATCAGCCTTTCTTATATTTGTATATTTTAAATTGTTTTTAAATATGTTATTCTTGTTGTTGTTGTATATGGTCTTAATTGTATTTTATATGGCTGTGCACCGCCCTGGGTCCCTTGGGGAGAAGGGCGATATATAAATTTAAATATAAATAAATAAATAAATAAACTCATATATATATACATGCATATATGACCAGCTGCAATGTGCTACAGTCATGTGATCACTATTTGTGCTATTTCATGACGGTTTTCCATAAACGTGGTTAATGGAGAAGCTGGCAGGAAAGGCTGCAAGTCAGATGGGGCAGGTAAGTCTTTCCTACCCCCAGTCTTTTTTTGCTTGCATATACTACACCTTCCTGTATTGTTGGGCACATGTGCTCCATGACTCCTTTCGTTGATCTCCCACATGCATACAACTCTCATGGGTCCTGGATTTTGGACACATTGTGAGTTAGCCCATTTGAACTACCTTGGGTGAAACCTTTTTGCCCTGTGATGTACCTATTTCATGCAGTTAAAGCTTACAGACACAATAGTTTTAGTAGTAGTAGATGTCTCATTGCATCACACAATCTAACATTTCCTGAATATCATTCAGGTTTTCAGCTAACAACATTCATGTCTCAATCTGACAGACCCAAACACCACAAGCATTCTTGATACATATATCTATAAGTACATTAAATGATCAAGAGACTATTACACATGCTTGTCTTAAACCCTCCTGCAAGATGTACTTATGTTAAGCATTCTATTTATTCACATGCATGCTTTACTTCTATCTTACAGATTATTGCATTCAGTAACAAACTTTTATATTATACAGCATTCCATAGTTTAAGCCTATTCCCTTGACAATACTTTCTCTAAATCAGCAAACCTACAATAACTTTCTCACATACATTATCATAAAATGTTAATCTATCCAAGTTAGGATTTCCAATCTAGAGATTATCTTGCAAGACAATATTCTGTTCCCCTAAGAGGTTTACACAGAGAATTGACATACATGTGAAAGTCTTATATTAAATCTTAATATATGCTATCAGTTTCAGCAAAATCACAATCTGAAGCTGATTTACAAGAAATTAAATGCTAACATCACAAGCGACTAGATGCACTATTAGAAATACTTACTAGAGTGTATCTGGAGGCCCAATAATAAGAACTTCCCATCGATAGAGATCATTGTCATCTATTAAACCTGCTGAGAAGCCTTCCACTGGATTTTTGTTGAGCTCTGTTGAAAGAAAAATTGTCATATTATAACTCATGTTCATGCTTCATTCATGACATACAAGAGAATTTTCAGAAATTTTGAAATAGTCCTTTTTGCTGCCCTATTCTCAAAATTCTGATTTACCGATTTGCTAAGAACATCAAATTCACAAATGACAAAAAAGCAATTCAACAAAATTCTAATCAACTACCTGACTTTCTCTCTGCAAGTTACTATACTATTTTCTGGTTTGTTGACTTTTATAATGCACGTTAATACTATTTAATAGCCCCAGTAGTACTAGTCAACTTCCACCTGCCCTTTAGATAGTAAGCTATTGTTAAAAAGTATAAACACTAACATTTAATTTTAAAATGCATAGATACAGGTCTTTCAAATCACTCCAACATTAAGGATTTTACTTAGAGTCAAGAAAATGCTATAAATGAACTGGAAATTGAAGAACCACCTGTTCCATATGATTTTGCACAGTGAGAGAATCTTGAAACAGTCTTCTTCATTGTGCTTAGGTAAAAACTACTGAGGAATGACTTCTATGGAAATGCCCAACAATGACAAAATTCTTAATGCAAAATTCATCTGGCAATAAAAAAAGATACCAGATGAAGTCTTTTGCCTTGTATCAGTGTTACTGATGAGTTGTAAACTAGTCAGAAAATGATACAGTATGACCATGACAAAATACTAATCACAATGTCTATGAATTCCTGAATTGCTGAAAATTCCACCAACATATATTGACTCCAGAATTAACAGCCAGGGGGAAATTGAGTGCCTGATTTTACAGTGGGGATGGGGATGTCTAGGACAACTCACTGTTGCCAGCTTGTCACAGCCAATTTGCCACAGGGCAAGTTGTTATTGGACAACTCAACACTGTATTATTCATTCACTTATTTTTACTACTGGTAACTATATTTTTATTGAAATTATTGTAACTGTTATATTTCTGGATTGACTTAATTTTATTATTATTGGTCATAGCTCCATTGAAATTAATATAGCTTTTGTATTAGAATTGTCTCGTGGCGAGTTGACCGCAATGAGTTGTCCCATTCCGCACAGTGAGATCTAGGAACTGAGGCAGAGAACCTGCTGGGTAGCGTGGCAGCCAACAGTATTCTTAGCTTGTTTTTACAATCTTGAAATTGTAGAAACAATAGAAGCAGGAGCTTCTCAATGATGCCCACTGGCTTCAAAATGGTGGGCATGACTAGGGAAAAGCCCCACACTTTTTTAACATGTTACATACATTGCAAGCACATGATAATAGCTAAGCTTTAATTACTCGGTCAAACCTACTGTTTTGAAACCAATGACTTTCACCCTGATTAAAAGGTACCTAGAGGTTAAGTGCAAGATCCAACTGAAAAAGATATTTGTATATTGTTTCATGTGGAGCTGAGCCTCTGGTCACAGCAAAACTCTCACAAAGGTTGGGTATTATCCCTCCTCTGTGACTCTGGAGTCTCCAGCTGTGCAACACCTGAAACCTTAGTGGACAAATATAAGATGAGGCAAGAATGGCAGGGAGTGCTCTGCCAGGTCTCAGTCATGCATGCCAGATTTGCCCATTCTTTCTTAGGCAAATTGTGATGCAGCAAATTCTTTTTACACTCTAGCAATCATTAAGAACAGCCTGAGGCCAAGATATCCAACAATACAGCATTCAGGGCCTGGGAAAGGAAACATCAGGTGCTAGGAGAGGGAACATCCTCCAACATGCATTTCTACCTCAAGGGGGCTCTCTTGATGGTTTATAAAAACAATAGTTGAGTATATTTTCAAGAAACTAGGCAGTATCAAGCCTTTGTGGAGAAAAGGCAGATTCAGGGATCTACACATCAATCCAGCAATTCTACTTTAAAATAGACTTGTGAGCCAACATGTACTGATTATTAGAAACCAATATGTATCTGTCAAGAATAAATCATACCATACAAGCTTCATAACTTTTTTAATAGGATCGTTTATCTGTAGACTGTAACAATGCAATTAAGGTATCCTAAGCTCAGTGAAGCATTTAACAAGATTTCTCATGAGCTTGTTGACAAAAGGTTAGAAACTGACTGGCTTTAGTCTTCAATTTAAAACTATTTGTTTAATGACTGTTTGAAATTATGACACTGCTGAAAAAAGTGGTTTTTGACTAGTCCTTGTACTTATAACTACTGCAGTATCCCCATGGCCACCTGATCAAAATTTGGGTGCTTGGCAACTGGCCATATATTTATGATGGTTGCAACATCCCAAAATCACATTATTGCCATCTGCCACCTTCACAGAGAGCTTCTGACAAGCAGAATAAATGAAGGGAGTCAGATTCACTTAATGACCACATGATTTGTTTAATGATCACAGCATTAATGCTCCTAAAATTGAGCACAACTCAGTGACTCAAGTTCTAATCCCAACTGGGATTGTAAATTAACACAATACTGTTCACTATAACTACTAGATAAATCAACAAATGATTTGAGTTTGTACATAAAGACCAGACTAAGAATGTATAAAAACTATCATTATTTTCAAGATGTGAATAAATATTTTGAAAATTACAATTGAAAGTTTCTTGCTACCACCCTCAAAAATGATTTAAATATTCACCCAGCAACCTACACAACATGCACAGATAATATGAACATTTTTTCCTTGACAGAGTTTCATTAGGATTGTGCAAATAGCCTGAACTAAAATCTGCTGGATGGAAGAGTAACAGTTGCATTAAAGGACAAAAGCAAAACAAGGCACTGACGCACATGGATGCCACAGCTATGTTTCAGGTTTGCAAAATTTAGCAGCTATGTAATTGAAGCTGTATATATGCCCAAGTTCTGCCTCTCCACTAAGGTCAGCAATACTAAAAACACATTTTAGTCTCCTTAAGGCATTTAAATTCTGTGAATTTGTTTTGCTTAAAAAAACTTCTTAACCTACAGAGGGAGACAACAGCCTTGAATTCAGCTTTAATCCTTTGCTCTATCCTTGGGAATTTCCTACAAGGAAGCTATAAACTTCAGAGCTTAGAATCTTCTGAAATCATGCTATTTTCAAATGGCATTCATTGTTCCTCAAGACAAGCTCCTAAACTAAGTAAAATATCTAATTCAATTGCTGAAACTAAAATTCCAATATAAAATACTGTATATCTCAAGATTTTGCTTCTGCATTGTCTGAAATTGCCAAATTGTCTTCTTTTTAAAAACCCAAATAAATGGCAGCAGTACGTAAATGTTTAAAATACAGAAATTGCAACTGAAATGCAACAGTGATTGTTCCAATAGCACATTTGCTATCAAGGTAGCACTTCTATTAAGAACAAAACAAAATAGTGTATAAACTGGTTATCTACTCACAACAGGTAGGCAATTATAATGAATTTTTAAATCAATTTGAGATAGGAAAGCAAACAGTGTTTGGGTTATATCTATTGTTCAGAGAGGTACCAAGCACTGTTGCCTTTGTTGATTTTATTTAATGATGATCAAGCTGTCAATATAAATCCATGTCAGTCAAAGCAGCATAGTCAACAAAAGTGACTAAGAAGGAAAAATCGTATACAGTGCAATGTTGCTCCTTTAATCATATCAACTTTTCAACTTGCTGTAGCAGCTGTAACCTTCTGTTTCATACAAATGCTTCTCCCAGTACACAGTGAATGCTACAGAAACAAACACCATCCTAACTATCAATCTGTGTTTAATGCACATGTTTCAACAAGAGTAAATTTCTCATTAGCTAACTTTCTGCAAAAAACTTTCCCACCCCCCAAAATCCCTAGGATAATTAGTTATTGTTTAAGGAAACCCAAAATACATAAATAACAACTTGTTGAAATAAAAAAATACTAAAAATCTATTTTATTTATCAAATGTCTATACACCCTGTCACATTTGTATGCCTCTAGGCAGTTTTATTGATAAAACAGCAAAATTATATAAAAGATGTAGTTAAAAACAAGTTAAAAACTAAATTACAACAAAATTAAAAGGAACAATTGCAAAGTTAAAAGGCAGAGGGAGCTGGAAACTTGTCAAAACCAGAAATGCCTTCCAGTTACATTTCAACAGCCACACTCAAGGGCTAATACTACAAGGACTACATGCAGACTAGGTACACTGCTTTGAACTGATAATTAAATGTACTTAAATGTAAAATAATTGTAATATCTTTTCCAATTTTATTAAGCAAATATAACAAATTAAATAAAAAATACTTATATTTGTAAATTTGTTTCATATTTGTGTATCTATTTTTCAACAGCAAATTATCAAACAATTGGTGAGTCTTTTCCTCCCCAAAGTCAACAAGAATTCCAAGACAAAAAACTTAAAGCCATCTACCATTCATGTATAAGATAAAGTAAACAGTTCAAAATTCTGACTAAAGTCAGATACAATTCTTGAGAGAGCACATACATTCAAGAACAGCACAACCATGTTATATAAGCTCCACAACAGTGTCTGATCCACAGGTCACATGGCAAAGCCAGATCTTCAGGTCTTTCTGGAAGGCCATTAAGATGGTCAGCCTGGGGGAATGATGTTTTCATAGGTTGGGAGAAGTAGCAAAGGTCATCTCCTGGGTCCCTAATGGATGGAACCCACAACAAGCCTCTTTTGCAGAACCATTTGAGACTGGTGGATGTCACCGAGGAGTGGCAGTTCCTCAAATAACTCGGCCCCATGCCATGTAGAGCTTTATAGGTTATCATTAGCACCTTGAATTGGACCCAGAAGCAACATGGTAATCAGTGCAGCTCATGAAACAGAGATGTAATGTGTGCAGATCTAGGTGTGTACACAAATATGTATGAAATATCTGTCACACAACTACTCACACTGCTGCAATTTGTACCAAGTGAAGCTTTCAAATATTCTTCAAGGGCAGCCAGATGTAAAGCGCATGACAGCAATCCATACAGAAGGTGACCTCAAAGTAGAGACTTAACTGACACATAAAAGTTTGTTATCCAAATTGTTGTAGGATTAGTTCTAGATAGCCTGGTTGTTTCTTCTGGCAAAAACAATGAAGTATTTTGTGGCACTTCAACTGCTGGTTTGATAAACGTTTTCACAGCATATAATATGAACAGTCATGAATCAACTAAGTTTTAATCAAATAGTAGTTGTAATCCAAATAGACCTGAAGAAAACAAAATTAGAAAAGGGTTGCTTAATATTACATTTGAACCTAATTCACCGTGATTTAAGGCAAAAATCTTTCCCAAACCTTATGCCAAGGATTAAACAGAAGCAGGTATAAACACAGGTTCAGGCTATACTTGTTTTGCTAAGGTTTAAATTTAAACTTAAAGTAAGTGGTTATTTTTAATATAATTTTAGTTTGTATATAGTTTATATGTTTTTCTTCAGTACAGATAAAAACATAAAATACTTTTACTCTAAATTAGAAGTACCGGTATTTTATTATATATTTTTATCTATACTCAAGAAAATCGGAACTCACTTCTGTATCTCTTCCCCCTTTTTTCTTGTCACTTTTTAATTTTTTCCTCCCTCAATCCTTCTCCCTCTTTTTAATTCTTTATTTTTTATTTTAGCATTCTTTGAAACCTAATAAAGTTGGTTTTTTAAATAAAGGACTATGCGTGTTTTGCATAAAAAATTGCTGCTGCTGAACATACTCACACTTCCCATGAATTTAGGAGACCAGATTCAGCTAATCTTATCTCAGCAAACTGATCTTAAATACTTCAGCATGAAGGATCCAGAAGCACTACTGGAATGGCTTTTCTGTATCAAACAAGAAACTGTGGGTGTAAAGGTAGGTAATTCCCATGCTGTCATGGTTCATGTATATCTCCTGTCCCTAGAAGCAACAGCAATGTTATTTCGATTATGAAAGAGCAGCATGGATATATTGGTTTAATCATGTACATGTTTCTATAGGCAGCCTATTAGGAGATCCCTCTAAATCACTGTTGTGGATTGGTATATTTGAAGTATTTTTAACTGTGCTTCTTTGGTACTTTATACTGGCTTGTGTATTCTACATATGCACAGAAGCCATATACTAATTATCATCCATGGTTTTTTTCATTCTACTTACTAAACCAACAGTACATTTTTCAGAAATCTAAAACTGATCATATTTTAGATTCATAACTCATCAGATTAACCAAAAGATTTGTGGGAGGAAGGAAACTCATTTGATAGTAAAATTGTTTAGTTAGCAAAATAACTCAACCATTTCAAATATTGTAACAAATCATCTAACTGGTTGGACTAAAACAATGCTTTCCAAAGCTGGGTAAATCACCTAAAGTCTTGTAAAAGTGGTTTTTTCCCTTTGAATAGAAATCCACAAATCCATTATTCAATCACCATAGGGATATTTGGATAAGAAATTTCTGATAAGCAATCTGGGTAATGAAAGAAAATATTTGGGATGCACTGGACTAAAATCTGGCCCTTGGGCAGAAGAAAGACATATGACAAATGTTAACCAATTGCATTCAAAACAAAAGTGATTTGGCAGGAAGAATAATTCAGGTCAATTAACATATCTACAGTACTCACTAACTTAGCTTCTCTTTCCTGTTTGTCAGTAAAGTATAACCAACAATAGCAGTGTAGAATTGCTGCAGCACCTCAGATGGGCCTGCCAAGACTCCATGCTTCATGCACTTCCAGTTTTATTTTACACTTGCCTCAGCAGAGGCCCACTTGTTTATCTTTCTCACAGCTAGCCTTAACATTGCCTATCTTTCACTACTTGACATTTCTGCCATTTCTATTCCACTATCTTCTAATTTACAAGACAGATATGAAGACAGCAAGTTGGATTGTGTTACCAATTTGTGAAACTCTTAAAAGGTGCACAGGCCAAGAGCAGCACTTGAAATGTCAGTAATACTGAAATTTCCAAAATTAATTTATGTTTAATTAAAAGTTATGATTTCTCTCTAATTAGGAATTCTCTAGTTATTTTCTCCTTCTGTCATAAAATGTTGTAACAACTTTTACAGACTTTTGGAGAAAAGGAACTTTGGAGATCAATTTGTTCAAGGTACTAGTTCAAAATTGCATATCCTGATATGCACATAATATTAATGACGAATTGACTATGAAAAAGAAAAAAATGATATTTTGACAAATGCATTATTGTTATAGAAATGGCTAGCAGTTATCATTTGGCATAACTTAAAATTGATACTATAACATTATTATGTATCTTATGCACTAGAAAAAAGACTGAAGTTAGTGCTTTTTCTTTTTTCTCTTCCCTCATATTTTTGAAGTCCATATGATTTAGACCAGCCTCCTGTGGTCTCTCAGAATATACTGGCAGACATGTAAATGAGGGGTCCCCTTTGTGCTCTCTGATCTCTCTGGCAGCATTGATGTTACCTAGTTTGGATAATGAAACATCTGCAAGAAAACAATCAAGCTCAGAGAACATCAAGAACACCTCATTTCAACTCTGGGTTACAAATAGTCTCCTTTGTTGAGACCTGTAAATTCCTGTCAATGGAGAAAATGGTGAAAATCTGCTAAGCTATTCTAAAAGAATAACAGAGTTGGTGGTACTTTGAAGATCTTCTAGTCCAACCTCCTGCACAAGCAGGAAACGCTATACCGTTTCAGACAAATGGTTGTCCAATCTCTTTTTAAAAACTTCCAGGGTTGCAGCACCTACAACTTCTGAGCTGTAGTGGCGCAGTGGTTAGAGTGCAGTACTGCATTCTACTTCTGTTAAAAGTTGGCTGCCAGTAAGTTCAGCAGTTCGAGTCCCACCGGCTCAAGGTTGACTCCACCTTCCATCCTTCCGAGGTCGGTCAAATGAGGACCCATATTGTTGGGGCAATATGCTGATTTCTGTAAACCGCTTAGAGAGGGCTATAAGGCACTGTGAAGCGGTATATAAGTCTAACTGCTATTGCTATTCTGGAGGCAAATCATTCCACTGGTTTATTGTTCTCACTGTCAGAAAATTTCTCCTTAGTTCTAGGTTGATTCTCTCCTTGATTAGTTTCTATCCGTTGCTTCTTGTCCCACCTTCAGGTGCTTTGGAGAATAGCCTGACTCCCTCTTCTTTGTGGCAACCTCCTAGATATTGAATCATTGCTATCATGTCACCCTTACTCCTTTTCATTCAACAAGACATACCCATTTCCTGCAACCATTTTTTTTGTACGTTTTAGCCTCCAGTCCCCTAAACTAATGATGTGCAAGTCAAAATATCTTAGTCTAGTCAAGTCTACTCTTCTCACTAGAGTACATGATTACAAAACCCAAAGATTAGACTTTTTGAGAGGAAGATGAATCTTTACCGTGTACCAAAAGAGTCATTACAGCACTAAAAGAGTTCATAATGGGAGCACTACCATTAAAGTGGCCTTCTGAGATTCTTCACAGTTATATCTCAAATAGGAAGGTCCATTGCAAAAGCCTCTCTCTACTGAACATCCTAATATATAGTCATGCCTTTAACCACCCACATGGTGGCAATTCATAATTAAAAATTCCATACAGCCGATTGCATGGAACTCTCTTAAAGAATAAAGTTGTTTGGACTATAGAATACCCTTAATAGTTTATTTGATTTTCATATCTGCCACTGATGAATTGAAACTTATTCAATTCCTTATTGTGTTAATTTTATTCCTAGTTATATTAAATCAAATAAAATAAAATCTTTCCAGTTCATCAGAGAGCCAGTTTGGCCTAGTGGTTAAGCCACCAGGCTAGAAACCTGGAGACTGAGATTTTAGTTCTGCCTTAGGCATGGAAGCTGGCTTGGTGACTGAGCCAGTCACTCTCTCTTAGCCCATGATGTCAGGTTTGGACAACAAACCAGACAGGCAA
>JANHFO010003211.1:3692-18066 GCA_032468095.1 Pareas carinatus
TATATACGGACCGTGTTGAGCAGTGATTCTATTTCAGATGGTGTTTTTCCATACAGCTTCAGATCGTCCATGTAAAGAAGGTGGGATAGTCTGGCAGATGTTTTTGATGTTTGATAACCATGGCCTGATAATTGTTATTGTTGTTGTTGTTGTTGTTGTTGTTGTTGTTGTTGTTGTTGTTGTTGTTGTTGTTGTTGCTGTTGCTGTTGCTCTTGCTCTTGCTGTTGCTGTTGCTGTTGCTGTTGCTGTTGCTGTTGCTGTTGCTGTTGCTGTTGCTGTTGCTGTTGTTATTTACAGGTTGATATTTGAGTTTCAGGAAATAAGCAAACAAAATTAGTCATTTCTATTTTAATTTAGCATATCTTTTTATAGTAATGGATGGTATCCTCCATTTTACCTTGTTAATGCCTTTTGGTTCAATTAACACAAGTGATCCATTCATAATGGCTGCTATGAGTTGATCCACAGGATTAGTGTTGCTTACTCTAATAAAACTTTTTCTTGCATTCAGAACTGTTGAAAACCCTTCATATTTCAACCGAAGGATTGACACGAGTTCTTGATAGCAGGAAGCATATTGCAATACCCTCAGCCATTACTGCACTAATTTTTAGTCTGCATTTTGTCATTCTTTTTCCTTCTGATCAATAGTGTTCAATTCTCATAGACTGCCTGAACAAGTCTATGCAGTTTTCTTGGCAAAGGTTTCTCAGAAGTGGCTTTCCATTGCCTCGTTCCTAGACCTTTGAGAAAATAACCGGCCCAAGGCCACCCAGATGTGACTAAGGTGCAACTAGAACTCTCCTGGTCTGAAACAGTCTCCTGATTTTTAACCTCCTGTCTTGTCTTAGCCACTAAGCCAAACTGACTCTTGCATTTTGTAATATGTCGTATGAAATAAATAGCTAAAAACAAACATGTCCTTGCCCTCTCGAACCATTTCAGTCTTAACACTGCTTACACAGCTTGATTGTATTTTCTAATAAGGGGAGAAATCCAGACACACTTCAATGGTACATCATTTTATAACATTCTCTTTAAGATTATAGCATAGTGTAAATTTCAATCGTTTCAACCACCTATGTATCCATCTGTATATTATAACCAAAAATTTTAGCCCACTTCATCATGTATTCTTTCACTTGTTCTTTTTCTGTTTCAAATGTCAATATAATTTTATAAATTCTGGTCATTACACGCTCATCATTTGTACACAGTACTATTTCAAATTCAGTCTTACAATGTTCAAAACCATAATAAATGCCTCACTTGTTCTGACAGGGATAAGCAATCACTTTATTAAGCAAGAACAGGTCACAGTCTTAGTGGGCATATCAGCTGTCATGTTGTTTTCCAAGACAATCATTGAATCGACAAGTGAAATGGATGCTTCCAATCATGTGACAGTTATGACTGAAGAAAAAAAAATCTAAAATGTGACTTCATTATTTCAATAGGTTCATTGATGTGCATGGCAACTTATCAAGGAGTATAAATAAGTCTATACCTTCCAAATACTTTATGCTGCAATTCCCACAATCCCTTGTATTGGATATGTTGACAGAAATTGTTGGATTCTGAACTTCAAAGCAACAGAATGCATCTTAATAATAGCAGAGGAGGCATGAGATGTGTCAAAATGAGGGCCAGCACAACAGGAGATTACACACATTATTCAACTGCACTAATGTTAATTAGGTAAAATTCCTTTGAACTCTTTCTGGTGTTATTAGTAGGCAACTTAGATATGTTTAGTAAGATATCCATGTATCACTTTTTGTATATAGTTGGAGAGCCTCCATCCAAGTTCGGAATAGAAACTTAAGTCTTAAAGCCAAAAATAGAGGAAAGACCCCCATGTAACCATCTGGAGCTCTCTTCAGAAAGTCAGGATATAAGTGCAATAAATAAATACAAATGAAAGCTGTCTTAAAAATGAGTCATTATAAATAAATCTGCACTCCATTTCAAACAAAGATTGTGCATTGAACTTAGCCTAGCGTGGCAATTTAATGAATCGACATTTCATGACTGAAGTGATAAGGATGAACCATTTTAAAATAACCAAAAGGTAGATACACCAGAAAAATCTGATGAAACATTAAATGAATGTAGTGCAACACATTATCTTTGCTTCTGCACATCCGAAAAACGCAATGAAGTAAAACATTGCATTAAGCCGAGAATAAAGCTAAAAATTAAATTGGCTCCAAAAGATCCAATGTAGTGGTTTATGCAGTAAGACCACAGTAAATTTGGTCATTTAATATAATTCTCTTTACCTCCAATGTGCACATTTGGGGTGGAGAGGGGGAAGAACCTTTCAAATTCATACAATGAAGTGAATAAGAAAAGATAAAACCGAACTTTAAAAGAGTTCTACTCATTTAACTTTAAAAAAAATCAACAACATTTTCCATTGTTTTATAGAAGTAGAATATAATTATTCTCCCTGACCATCATTTAGAAACTGCAAATTTGCTAAACCATGAAATATAATCAGGCCTGTTGGAGAAAGAAACAAGGCCTAATAAAGAAGACATATGCAAAAATACAACCCTGGGCCTCCAAATCAATAAATAAAGACAAGTATTTCATACACTAATGCATATATCTATGGCTATTATAAATTAGTTGCTTGCCAGAAAATATTCTTCTTAGTACAAGTGCCATTATTTCAAGTTGTCTGTTTAATGCACACTTAGTATATTTTCCTCATGCAAAGCTGCACTGCATAATTAGGCCACATCCATTCTTAAAAAGTAAAGTAGATGTCAAAAATGAAATGCATAAAGCACGACATTTTACAAATTTGCATCTCCAAAAGTTATGTGCGGTTTCTGATAGGGGGGAAAAATGTGCAACAAGATCACTATATTATAATAGGTCCCTGGTTTTATCTTAGCTTGTTTCATCTGCAAGGCTGGCAGTAATGTAAGTTATAATGCACCCATTCTCATTCAACTTCAGTGGATGGGTATTTTCTAGAGTAGTTCGATTAAGTGGACAACTGGGTAGGTATCTTAATAAGTTTACTGAATTATAGCTCTTAAAGGCTGGTTAGATAAATTGTTTGATGGCGAAATGTTTTCATTGCTGGCATTTACTGTCTCTAAGGGACAATGTTGAATGTTTCTGTTTATATCCACAGCATTGGTCGGAGACCTAAAAACGTTACTAGCTATATATTGAAGCAATTTCTATAGGCTTCCCCCCGCTTCTTCTGAGACTCTTTGTTTTAATTAATCAAAACATCTACAAAACGTTTTATAAAATCAGCAAAGAGACACAGCATTCACAATGCGAACCAAAAAAAAGGTCTATGTGGTAACTCTGAATTTCCGTTTTCTTTCATAAGCACATTTAACCATTCAAGTGAGACACATCTTGGAAACTAGACTAGATCCCAACAGCTTGTGTATGAAAACAGAAAGAATGCAAAAGAGTCTTTCTATCTGAAACTTCAAAGAAGCGACAAAAGATCTCAGTTTCCAAGGTGCATTGGAGTCATTCAGGAACTAGAGAGAAAGAAAAGAACACCCAGCCTCCCCTTTCCATGTGCAGAAACTAATGGTTGATCAATTAAATAATCCTTCAGCACTCTGTCCTCTTCAAAGCTTAAGGTCTTTAAGCATAGATCAGATACTCAACTCTGACTTCCAATAACCTGTGAATGGACATATAGTAGTTGCTTTACCTTGCCTAAAGGCAAAGTCACTTCTTCCTAATTCCTTTTCCAATGTTCCAAATCTGTTAGGTTAGGTTTTTATCCCACCTGCATTATTTTGTAAGTAACTCAAGGCACCACACATACATAATCCTCCTTCCTCCTCCTATTTTCCACACAACAACAATCCTGTGAAGTGGGTTGAGGGGAGAAAGAGTGACTGACTCAAAAACCACCCAGTTGACTTTCATATCTAAGGCAGACTAGAACTTACAGTCTCCTGTTTTCTATGCCAATACTTTACCATTGCACCAAACTGGCTCTCAGTGTAATACTGTATTACTTGTACCTAGGGGTACAGCTAACTAATGCAGAGAGATAAAATGCCCTATTATGTGGAAGTTAGTTCATACTGGAGATGATTAAAGAAGAAGTGTAGAATGTGTCAATAACTGAGAAAGCAAAGCTTCTTGAATTCTATGTGTAAACAATGTCCTCTAAGTCTCTGAATCTTTCTCATAAGACATAAGGCTTATTAGACCCTGTGTATCTGGGTCCCCCTCTTTCTTGTGCTCTTTTCCCTAAAAGATTGCTTATATCTCTTAGCAGGTTTTGTGAAGGAATGCAATGGCTGTTGGCTCTACAAGGTTGGATGGATGCCAGAAAATTTTGTGCTTGTGTCTGCTACCAATAACACTTAGACTTAAACTTTACAACACTCTCTAAGTAATTTATAGAGTCAGCATATTGCCCCCAACAATCCGGGTCCTTATTTTACCGATTTTGGAAGGAGGGAACCCTGAGTCAATCTTGAGCTGGTTGGGATTGAACTCCTGGCAGTGAGCAAAACAAGATGCCACTTAATATATTTACTAGCCAGCCTACCAGCAGTCAACATGTCAGTCAAAGAAAGCAAAAATGGTTAGAAGTAGAGTATGAAGCTGCACACCTGTAGTGTCAGGGGCAAGTCCTTAGCCAGCCTTATCACTTCAAATCAAATCAGACACTGTGTCACTCAACTAAACTGAGTTTTGGACCATTCACTTTCTGGTTTGTCATTGTATATAGTTGGTCTTCCTTTCTCCTACTTTCTGACACATACTGAGAACAAACCATTGTACAGTTTCTTTCTTAGCACTGCAAATGTACAAAAATGCTCCATTGAGACCAATGCAATTTATCTCCACCATAAAGACTTGAAAAGTATATGCAGAACTATTTTGGCTGTGCTAAAAGAAAAATCCTGAGTGGACAATGGGCCAATTCACATACAGTTTCACTTTCAACCTGGATGCCTACATTAATAGATTACAAAGTGAAAAAAGGCAGTTGGACCATGCTTTAAATCTTCCTTCATAGAATTTTCTCTATAGAACAAGAACAAAATAGCTACATATGTAATATCCCAATTGAAGACTACTCTTAAGGACATTCAAACAAGTTATTATAGAATTGATAAGCCAGTTTCAAATCCTTGTTAACTACATACCTGCATTTTAGACTTAAATTGGTGCAAAAGCATCATTACATTGATTTGATGGCAATCACAAAATTTTGCTGAAGATTTCTGGCTTCCCTGCTTTCTTTAAATCACTACAAATCCATCAGAGCCAAAGGGCACTCAAATGTCCAGGGCTGATGGGAGCTGTAGCACAAAAAAACTGGAGAGCACCAGATTGAGAAAATTAATTTGAAAGTGAAGCCCAATATCTGCAAATGGATTTTATGGCTACAGAAGACAATCCTCAAAGAACCATGCAAACAAAATTAGATGCATAGCAAATGACCTCCCATGAAACAATTATTTTATAGATGTATCACCCATGATAGGTGATATTATTATTTGGCTGTTTCATCATATAAAACTGACATCATAGATAAGTTATTATAGATTAGTTTTTCATCATATCAGTTAAGTACTTAATAACACGAGACAAGCTTGAAAAACACAAAGCGGTAAGACATTTGCTAACATATTCATTTATGAGTGATATCCTTTTATGCCTGACGATAAGTATAATAATATGCCCTTATTATATGGATCAGTTGTAAACTTCGGAAACTATTTTTAAAGAAGTATAAGGAGATTTGAGAGTAAATCACACTTCTTTGTCCCTAATAATTTGATATTCAAAGAATAGGTGACAGATATCACATATGAACAGAGTTATACACATCAGAAATCATTTCAGTCAAACTTGCTAGAGGTGCAAGAGCCCCCTTGAATCCAATAGCCTCCAATTAGTGGACTACCTTCCATATATATTCATTGAGGGTCACAGATAAAGTCACAAATGGCTATCTGCCTGTCTAGAAATACAGTAGGGAATTCTAACACAATTTCATGTTCTGGAACATTCTAAAAGAAGAACTCACTCTTCTTATGTGAGTTGTTGCTCTAATTGGGAGACCTGGATTATTGGAGCTCCCAAGTGTGAAGACATAATAGGGTTGACTTCCCCCTTAATGCTTTTTTGAGCATGCATAGAGATTCAGCCGGGTATGCAAGTGACTAAATCAACAATGGCCTAGTGGAGAATCAAGTTCTCTATGCACACATGAGCTGTTCATGCCAGGTGTTAATGAATGAATAGGGCTAAAAACGCCCTACATCTGGTGTAGCTCAGATTTCCCTTGTCTTTATAATAACTTTAATAATAATACCTTGAGAGACACTAATTCACTTCAGTGGAAATGTTCAGACCTGGTTTAATTTAAATGACCACTGTATTTGTTTCTCGGTTCTTGAAAAAAAAATCTCTTAATGTTTAATTATTTCAAAACCGCAAAACTTAGATCGAATGTACTTGAAAGTCCTATCCAAAATCTGAAAGGCCTCATTTCTTTCATTGATGTAGCCTAGTCAATCAAGCCTTAAAAGAGAAAGCATACAATAAAGATTGTTCGTATAAAATCATCTTCATAAACGCAAGTCTATAGGTTCTCTTTGACCATTTATGAAGAATCTGAAGGCTGCAGCTTGCTTGTTTTTAAGTAAAATGTGTTTCCTTGCACAGGAACACTTCTAATATTCACTTGATAGGGACAAAGAAAGGCAGGAGTAGCCTGTGGCAGCTTCCAAGGGAAGGTACAGCTTGGTAAAATCAAAATATTGTCGGATAAAAAACATCCATGTGGTTTTCTTGGCAGTGTTGTGGAAGTGGTTTCTGGTTTCTGGTTTTTGTTTTTGTTTAGTTCTCAGTCGGGTACAGATAGTTATTGTATTAGAAAGGAAACAAACAGAAATTAATACACTGCAGTTGTGAATGTTCCTAGTCAAAATTCAAGCAAACTAGTTTTATCCTGCTCTCGAAGAGTTTGTTCTGTTTTTTTCTCTCCCATCCAACCAGCCTTCTAGGGTGTTTTTGAAGTTTATTTCCCATAATGTTTTCCCACTGCAATTTTTGTTCTATTTCAACTTCACAATTGTCCATCACTTGCGATTTCCTCAAATCTGCTGGTAAGGTTTAACCATATAAAGGTCCATGCTTTCTTTTCTGTTACTATTTCAATTTTTTTTCCTTACTTGGTCACTATTCCTTCTTACATTTTTATTTCTTTTCTAATATTTACATTGTTTTCAGGCTTGTAAAAAGATCTACTTTTTTTAATAAAAATACAATATAAAATCACATTCTTTAAAAAGATCCATACTTGGAAAATGAATATGTATATGGCTATTTTTCTATGCATGTTAATTCACACATACAACCCAGAGAAGAAGAATCTCATGCAGATATTCCACTCAAAACAGTAATGAATATTGTACTATGTTACAGACAAATGGAAACTATTATAGAGTATACATTTCCATTAATCATGTGTCTGATAAAACAGGTTGAAATTAGCACACAATAAATCTGTATGTTGACTTAAATGTAATAAGAAAATAATTTCAATATATCTTATAAATGGTTCTATAAAGAAGGAAGTTGCTGAAATTCACCTTCTGTTTTGCTAGTTATATACTTTCAGTTTGTATTGGAAAAAACTGGCCAAGTCATGAAACTCTAAGAATTTGACGAAGGTCTTATCTAACCAATCCATACAGTATTTAAGATAAGGTGCATGTGGTTCAGGCAGTATGTCCATTCTTTTTCTTTATGAATCTTTTCTCTGCTATAATAACACCATTTCATCTTATAGTCACCTCCACACACGTTGTCAGCAAACATCGTAGATTAACTTTGAACTTTATAAAGAAGCATTTTATAAAGAAGCATTTTCTTTGTATCCCTCTTGAATTTCCTCATATTGAATTTCAATAACCAACCTAAATCTATGGAAGAAGAAAGAAATGGTCCTGTCTGTATTTTCTACAACATGCAATTTTTTTGTAGCTTCACATTACTTTAACTTTAGTTAGTCCTCCAACTAAAGTACAAAGCAAAACAATGAAGTAGACAGACCTTGTTCTATTTAGCTCAATTTGTGTCCTTCTGGGGTCTACTGAGGTCTACTCTCCTCTTTCCTATCTTCCGATTAAGTTTAAGATTTAATCTAGGATTTTCTGCAATGATAGTTATGCCAACTCTTACCCAACTACTTTCGTAGAAATGTGAACTGCAAGACATATAATTGTGTCCATACTGGTCCGATGTACATTACTATGTTTGAGAATGCATTTCCATAGGCATTGATTCTTATATCATTACCTGAATGTTCATGTGAACATATGATGACCTCCAAGACCTTCAGAGATCTGGTCTTATGTCATTTGTAGCCATGTAACATGGCTGCCTTAAATGATAAAAGGACTAAAATCTCTTAATGTGGCCATGTGAATCGCTCCTAATGGAAGATAAATTTGACCAAGAGGTTGTCAACTAAACATGCTTAAGACTGCAAAATTAAACCCATTTTAATTTTCAAATCCATTCAATTAAACAATCTGTTTGGCTTCCTACAGCTGTTTTGTTAACCAAGAACTGAAAGTGAGGTTAAGATATCTTTCTAGGTTTCCAAGTACTATCTCAGGAATCATTTTTGTCTTCATAGCATCACATTTAGATCAGGCTGGAAGTGATAATACAATTTCTTGATTCGGTTGCCACTACTGCCAAAAGAAATAAGAATTGGAATTCTCTCTGACCAGTTTGTTATCTGTTACTAACTTAGGGGCAGACATAGCACAAATCCACTGAAATTCTGGAACCTGATTCAACTATTCCTTTTATTAGTTGTTCTTGAGAGTAAAAGTTATGGAATAAATCAACATGGAGACATACAATATAACCTGAAATGAGACACCACTTGCTTCTGTAGGCCTTGACTGGCTGATTGTACTACAGATGGTAAAAAAGTTTAATCCTCAGAGATTGACAGCTTCCTTCTTTTTGTTCCTCAGTATGGAGAAAAGTTGCATAAGAAAGTATGGAAGTTGATCTCTTCCCACCCATGTATGTCTACAGAAAACCATGATTCTGAAAAGCTGGGAAATACCAAATCTTCCTCCTTCCTATTATTTGCTGACTTTTGATCAGGAACTAACACAGAGCTTCTGAAAGATGGAAGTTCTTCCCTGGCAGGTGGATTCACAATTGTTGCAGAAGTGGCAGGGATCTCTGTACTTTCTACCTTCCCCTGGCAACCAGCTTATCACAGCAAGAACTCTGACAGAAATAATAGATGATGGGATGTGCCACCAGAGCAGGTACAAGCACTTGTGTCTGGAGACAACCATTTCATCAAAAGGAAGAGAAGAAAGAAGAAGACTCAAATAAATAAATAAGTCCATGAAAAAAAGCATGGGAGTTTGAAGAGGAGTGGCAGAAGAGTAAGAAGAGAAGCAGAGACAGCTTGAGTGGGGCAGAGAAAAATAAAGGCAAATCTTGCCCTAAGGAAAGCAATTTTATTTATTTACTTATTAAATTGTTATGCTGCCCATCTCCCTTGAAAGGTGTCAATGACTAAAAAAGAAACAGTCTAACAGAGGTTGAAGCCTTTTTTCCCTAGCGATTGTCCAGAGAAGGAATCTCCAGAAGAAACAATGAAACAATGGCAAAGAGTTGATGGCATAAGACAAAAAGTTACTGAAAGTGAAAGTAAATAGAATGGCTGGAGTCAATGTAACTGTGATTAAAAAAATTCAAGCACCTATTTTTGGAAGAGACTGCATAATAATTTGATTCATAAGCAATTTGTATGCCCAGACTGAAAGTGCTGTGTTGGTGCAATGGCTAGAATGCAGTATTGCAAGCTAGTTCTGCCCGCAGCCAGGAGTTCAAACCTCAGCTAAGTCTAACTTAGCCTTTCATCCTTCCAAGGTTGGTAAAACGAGGACCCAGATTGTTGGGGGCAATAGGCTGACTCTGTAAACTGCTTAGAGAGGTCTGTAAAACACTATGAAGTAGTATATACGTGTTGGTGCTATTGCTAAGTGCTATAAATGGGCTTCCTCAGACTTAATAATACTGAGGAATAGTAGCTTCAACTGTAAAACACTTACTAGGGAGTAAGACCAGTTACATTTATTTCTTACATATTGTTATTTGTCATAACACCACATGTAAAAGGTTGTGCAGGATGATACAACTAAGGATGAGCGTAATACAACTAAGAATGAAAGACCTTGTGTACCTTTTCATAAATAAGTTCTATCAAGTTCAATAGCTAAATTTGCCAAGCTAAATGTGCACGGCGTATCTCATATAGATTTCCTTGGAGCAATATCAGTGTTAAGTCTTATTTTTTTATTTGGACAGGCATGGAAAGTTCAAAATCCTCTGTTCTCTTTTGTCTTGAATGGAGATTCAATTCTATATCGTTACTTGGATCCTAGCATAAAGACCCTGAATGCAATGAAGTTTGGGGTGTTCACGTACACAACATTTAAACAAAAGAGAGGGCAGGGCCAATGTTTGTCAGCTTTTCTGAAGTTGAAGACCTCATAACAAGAACTCCTCCCTCTCCCTTTTTTTTCAGGCCTCCTGCACCAGAAAAAACTATGTCGACATGTACAAGATTCATGGAATTATCTTCTCACACAAGAGAATTGGCCTTAAGCTGCAAAATGATAGCATGCTTGTAGCTCCCAAGAAATGCTGTAAAAGCCTTCAGAATGCAGCTGTATTTCTGGGAATTGGCATGAGAGCCTTGGGCTTCACTATGACACACTGCTTTCAGAGTTGTTAAGACATTTCCGCAACAGGTAGAAAGCCAATAAATCTTGTGTACACCACCTTGATTATCAGAAACACCAACACGTTATGGGATACCTTGGAACAAGCGCTAAATATGGTAATGTACAGATTTTCAAGGAATTCCTATTCACAGATTATGAAATATTTCCAGGTTCTGCCTCAAACCCCTTCGGCTTGCACAATTGGCCACTATAGAGAAAGGACAAGGAAGAAAGAGACAGTGATCATCAAATAAAAATCTTACAAGTTATGTTTATATGTACTGAAATTTCTCCAGATTAGGTTAGGAGTGTATATTTTATTTTATTTTATTTAGGGCCCTTCTTTAGGAATAGCAAATATCATAAAGCTTCTGAAGATACAAAGAAGGGTGAAAGAGCCAGTGCAAGATGACTGAGTAGACTTCTGGTGTTCAATATAATCAAATCCAAAGAAACAGCAATGTGCCTTTTTCTTTCAGTCAACAATATTCCTATTGTTCCAGAGACCTTTTTTCCTTGCAAATCTTCAGGTTCCCAAATACTTCGGGCATAGCTCAGAAATCTAGCCAACAGAAAGACTGGTCTGCCCATGATTATATACACAAAGGAGGAATAGTCAGTTCTGTATATTGGAGTGACATGTTATTTTTAAAACAAAAACAAAAACAAGCAAGCAATTCTCATTATGTTTATTAAATTGCTTTATGGCTGGCATTCATTTATCTACTTAAAGGAGGGGAAACCTCTATCAGAAACCTCTTTAAATAAACATTATTTAAACAAAAGTGCTGATGGCTTAAAATGTCATGGCTTAATACACAATTCATATTAGAATGACCTATGAAAAGTTTGATATGCCAGAAACCATCCAAAGCAACACAACACAGCCAAAAGAGATTATTTCACCTAGAAAGAAGTTATAGACTTTAAAAACTTTAAGAACCTTGTACTTTTTGACTTTAGCATTAATTTAAAAAGATGTTAGTTCTGCTCAGTGTGGAAACATTGCCAGCATACAAACATATTCAGAAACTTCATTTCTGCATCTTCAAAGATTTGAATAGGTTCATGTCCTTTACTTATGTTTTTTAAAGCATGCCATCCCACTAATTCTCCATTAGCTTCTTTCTCTCTCAAGCCAACCCATGCTTTTAAAAAACAAACCCAACAAGGAGCTAAATCCTTTGACAAAATACGAAAGACCATCCATGTAATCAAATGGATCACTTTAGCATAGTACATAGAATATACTCTTTGGGAACATAGCAGGAAGAGAAGTTCTAAATTTCCCTACCCACCTTATTAAGCTTTCTGAACTTATTTTACAGTAAATAAAAGGAAAGGAAGATGTAACTGCTAGCATAATCTTCGAGTAGTTTAAAAATAGGTCTCAGATTACAGTGCTGCTTCAGCAATGCAGAGTAAATAATTGCCAAAGCTTAACCTGTATATAAAAGGTCACTTTAAGGAAATGTTAGTGTAACAAACTCTTATGTTTAGGTATGGTTGATCATTCTCTATAAATATACATATAAGAAACACAGTTTCATTTTTTTAAAAAAATAAATTTGTTCTCAAATCTTTAATTGCTTATGTGACCCATGCAAAGTTTCTTGACAAGAGGACAAACAATATTTTAGCAATGTGCCCAGCGTCAACCTAGGTTTTATGCATTGAATGAAACAGCCCCTTTACTCGGAAGGAACTGTTTTTTTAACTTATTTGTAGGTATGCAATAAGGGTGTGCATACGGGATCTAGAAAAGGCAAAATACAATTGCCATGGAGAGAAATAACAAAGATCAGCTGCATCCAGTCTACTTCAGCAAGAGTCTTATGAAAAAAAAAGATTGCTCATTTGTGTGCAATTTTTTTTTGTACTGCTGAAGTTCACTCAGAATCAACTCAGTAAAAAGAATGGTCATAAAATCTCACACCATTGACTTGTAAATGGAATTGAATCTGTAGAGTCTACATAATGATGCTATCAAAAAGGGAAGTAGCTATCACATTCACATAACAAATGAGATATGAAATGGCTACAATGGCAGATGAACACCTCAGAGTTATTTTGCTTCATTCTATTCCCTGCATTTATATCTCTGATTTCCTCTAATTTTAGGATTGCCCCCTTCTTAAGGCTTCAGAGAAAAAGGGACAAGGAAGTCTAACAAACAACCTTATAAGAAGTTAATAGCTTAAACACTTTTACATCCATGGTCATGCTGGGACTTTATTAAAACTGATTTTTTGCAAACCATTCTTTTGGGGGTTTTTTCTGCTGCTTCTGGTGATGTCTGGGTTTTTCTCTCTCCCTCCTCTAGATTGATGAATTAAAAGAAAAAAATAATATCGTGATCTCTTCCCTGGCTCAACTGAGGAATGCTACATGCAAATCTCTCTCTCTCTCTCTTTCCCTTTTGCTTCTGTTAATTAGCCAGTGCTTCAAATAATCACAAGTTCCACTTAGCTGAGGTTCTGACACTCCTACCTAGCATCTAAAAGACAAGTGCCATGACAGAGAAAAACCCAACTCCTCAAAATTGCACAGGCAGCTCTTTGTATGCAGCTGCCAGAAGAATATAGTCACATGGCATTGATTGTGGTAGTGGGTTAGTAAACACAGCCTTCTGTCATGGCTCCCTGGGGATTCACACCCTGGGTTTAATTAGGGTTTCAGCATGGCAATCCTGCTTCAAAGAGACAGCCAGATAACTGCATCCAGTCTACTGACCTTGGTGTATATACACAGACCCTCTGCCACAAACTATAGCTATAGTGACAATCTCTTCCCTGTCCACCTTTGCCTTCTGGCCTTTGCTTTTTCTCCTGTAAATTATTAGCTATCATATAATTTCCTGGCTAGAGGATACCAGTTATACTGCGGGCTCTGGATTTACTATTAAACATAATTGGCCCCAAGGAGCAAAATGAGACAGAATGTATTCATATGAAGTGTTGTTAACACTCTTTAGTTCATGGAAGAAAATGATCCGATGTAAAATACTGAAGTTCTACAATAATAGGAAAGGTGATCAAGCAGCTTCTTCTTTTAGGGGTGTGTGTCTAATTTTCACTTCATTTAAATGCAGATTTTGGATTCACACTAGATGTATGGTTTATCATGTATGTAGCAAGTATGTATATCAAAGCATTAATAACCTGATCTTCAAGAAACCAAATAAATAAAATTCGAGGAGGCACCCCACACATATTCCAGCTGACACAAATTATTTTGCTATGCCTGAACATGAATCTCTTATTTTATTTCTAAAATCCCCACAGAGATGCTTAGCAGGAAAAGTGAAGACCAAAGCTCAAAATATTTTCTTACAGCAAGGTAACTTCAGAAATGATGAAGAAATTACCAGCTGCATTAGCTGTTAGCTGAACTGATCACATTTCTTGTAATACTCAAGAAAGAACTTTTATTTTAAAGTTGCATATAGGCTACACAAAATGCCAATTCAGTCTGCATCTATACAACTATACATCGTCTTTTGAACATCTGAAGAAGTATTTTTAGTGAATTGACTTCATGTTTACTTGAAAATGCTTTTCAGTAGGACTGTAAGCAAACAGTGT
>JANHFO010003211.1:22016-35150 GCA_032468095.1 Pareas carinatus
ATTGAAATTCCACATATTGTAAGCTATAGTTTTGTATGTTATTGACCAATAAAAACTTTTTCTATTAAAAAAAAAAAAGTTCCACAAGTATCTATTCAGACGCAAATTTGAGATGGTCACAGAACACAAAACCCTACTGGGCCTCTTAGCAGGAGACTGGCCCACCCCAACCGCACTCTCACCTAGATTCACTAGGTGGACAATTTTCCTAGACGCATATGATTATAAACTGTCCCACTGCCCTAGCCAAACAATAGACCACATGGACACCTTCAGCAGGTGCCACCTGCTCAACTCAGACAACGACCCAACCCCCGACCAACTCGTACTACTCCTGGACTGCACAGATGCTGGCCTGGTCACATCCCAGGAAGTAGCCCAACTGACCCAAGTGGACAAAACACTACGAACAGTTTTGAACTGAGTTTGGAGGGGTTGACCCACAGACGTGGTGGGGGGAGGAATTCAAACCATTCATCAGGAAGCAACATGAACTGTCGGAGCAAGGGGTTTGCCTGCTGTGGGGGTACAGGGTAGTAATACCCAAAACAATCAGAGCAAAAATATTAAAATCATTGCATGAAGGTCACCCAGGGGTGGGGTGCATGAAAGTGCTAGCGAGAAACTATGTGTGGTGGCCACACATGGACACAGATATTCAGAACTGAGTGAGAATGTGCAAACCCTGCCAGGAATCCAGGCCAACCCCACCCAGGGACACAATATAGGAGTGGGAAAAACCCAAGAATCCATGGGACTGTCTCCACATGGACTTTGCAGGGCCATTTCAGGGGCACACACTCCTAGTAGTTATGAATACCTACTTGAAATGGCTCGAAATAATAAACATGAGTACCACAACACAAGCCACCATGCGGGCCCTCGAACGTCTTTTCATCACCTACGGGTTACCAGATGTCATAGTGTCAGATAATGGGCCCCAATTCACAGCAACCCAATTCGAAGGGTTTCTGGCTGACTGGGGGATATAGCACATCTTTACTGTGCCATTTCACCCGACCGCAAACAGAAGGGTTGAACGGGTCATCAGATTCGCGAAAGAGGCACTACGATACACTAGCCCTAGTTACTGGCAGGAAAAAATAAATCGATTCCTGACTTGGCAACACCTGACACCTAGCGCGACCATGGGCCGCTGCCATGCAGAGTTACTAATGGTGAGGAGGCCACGGTCAACTCTCAACAGGCTACACCCCAGCTACTACCCAAGGCAAATAGAAACTATGACCAGCTACAACAGCATAGGCCACAATTTCAAACTGGGGGAAAGGGTATACATAAGGAATTTTGCAGAAGGAAAAAAATGGGCCAAGGGGATAATAGACACAATGACAGGAACCAAATTGTATATGATTTGGACTGAGAGAGTGAAGCTGTGGCGCAGGCACATAGACCAGTTATGTGCCTGCATGGGAAGGGAGCCTACAGAAAGTGAAACTAACACTGACCTCCTCCTACCCACAGCTAACGCATGCCCAGAGGAAATGGGGGACTTAGCTGAGGAAGAAGAGGGTCCCCAAAGTCTCCACAGCAATCTGTGGCACTTCGGGGTGACAGCTGCACCTGGAACTTTCCAGGGGCCACCGCCCACAGCCACAGGAGCTATAGGAGCAAACTCCCAGCCTGCCACCCAGGCCAACATCCAGGCTCCGACTGAACCACACAGGTCCAGTTGGAGCCAAAGACGCCCTGCCTACCTTCAGGGTTTCATCACCTATGTGCGAGCCAATCAGGAAGGGAGGGGTGTTGTGGAGTAAAACAGAGGCTTCCACTCCAGTCCATGTTCTACTGCCGGTGGAAACTCAAAAATCCCTTTGTCGCTGATTGGCTGGCTCGCCCCATTCAAAGATATAAAAGGGGCAAGCCAGCCGGCATCCTTTTTACTGTTGTTCTCACTATTCCAATAAAGAGCTGAAGCTACATCCTACCTCTGCCTCTTTCCTACCACCCACACTACAACAATCCCTATGGATGTACTTAGACCATTTAAAGGAAGAGATAGTGAAACTGCTCTACAAGGAGACCACATTAGTGCTTTGCACACATAGCAGAATCGTAATCAGAATTCTTCATTCTCACAGAATGAAACCAGCAAGACATGAGTTTCTTTGCAGAATTTGTGCATGGTGGAAATTGTACACATTTTGTGACAATGTGTGCATATAACAAGCATGTGCTTCATTTAGGATGTCATGCCATCATTAGCAGTTTGGGTCTTTGCAAAGCTTAGTCCTCTGCAGTCAGATCTAATCCAGTCTGAATTTCAATTCGCTTCTAATTGTCAATTCAATCTAGTAAAATTGCTGAATGAATTTTAATTTAGTTTTCCAATCAGTTTGAAAAAAGAGGCCTTTTCACACATGGAAAAGGACTTTCACATTGTTTAATTGATTCAAGTACATCAGTAATTGATCTGAATTAGCCATCTGATTTTAAATAGACCATTCACTTCAGTGCTTCAGTCAAATAGAGTTTGAATTTAAACGATTCTATGTTATGACATCTGGGCATAAAGTTTAGTTTCCCTTGCCATGTAGATCTTCCCACTTGTATAAAGAGTGACTGCATCTGTTCCAACTGTTTTATTAATGCCAAAATGAGACAAAAAAAACCTAGTTAAAAGAGTCAGTCTAGTGTCCTTGCAAATCATATGATATTACTAGCCAAACACCAGATACAACTTCCTGCATACAGTTTTTTTCTTTTCTAATTCTCAAAGTGTAAAAATGGGGACAAAACATCTATAATATATCCACGCAAAATTTTTACAAAGAAAAAAGTCTTTTATGAGAAAACAACAAATGAAATATATCCCTGCACTTTTCTCTCATGCATTGAAGATGCAGCTAAAGACGACCTCCCACCCCATTCCCTCGGGGAGCAGGTGCTATTGGTTACAGGATTTCCACTGATCTTAAATGTATTTAATTTCACACAGGTCCTATTGATTTTCAAGCAAATGTGTTTAGCATCTGCACTGCCAATTGTCCTTCTTCTTAGAATTTCAGTTTGTGTGAGTTGGCCTTTTATAAGAGTGCTAGTTCATCACAGCATTTTTTTATTTTTTAAAGAATAGTGTTCTGAAAATGTCTTAGTAAAAGCAAAACCGTAGGTTAAAATCAGGCGAAAATTGCAATCTTTAGCACTTGCACCATTGTCAGAATTGAGAATTTTTTTCCTCTTATTGCCCAGGTATTAGTAGCTCCTTCTGTTGGAGTATAACCTCTACAAGTAGTTCTTTTTTTAACTTTAAATTACTCCACCGTTTTCCTGATTCTGAAGTACCTACGGTTAGTTAAGGAGTTCGAACCTGATTTAAATGCAGTAGAATGAATACAGATTCATTCTGTTGTGGATAATTCTCTTTTCCCAAGTCAGGGATATCAACTTTTGCCGGTTTACTTGTCTCCCTAAGTTGCCTATTTAGCAAAGGATAAGTTGGAAAACTTAGCTGTATTCCGTTCTAAGTCAAATGATTGAACAATAAACACACTTTAAAAATCTGAATAATATATGTCCCATAAGATCTGCTATGCTGCCTCATCTTGTTAAAGTGTAGGGGGAATTATTCCTGGGAAGGAGAAATGAAGAATACGGGGAATATACACAAAAATATATATATTTCCAGCAGGGTTACTTGAGGTATCAAGATCATCCGAACTGTTCAACTAAAAGCAAGAAATTACAGCAAGAAGAGAAATGTAAGTAGCATGAGCATGGGAAATGAATCAACTACACATTGACATTTAGTGTATCGGTGAATTGAAATGGACTGGAATTGGATACCTGCAGTCAGAAAAATCATACTGTTTACAACTCAACACACACACACACACACACACACATGCACAAACTCCCAAAAGGGAAATAGAGACTGAAAAACAAGGGACGTTCTCCAAATTCAAAAAAGAGATTCAAATCTCAAATTGGTATGCTAAAGCAGGGGTCCCTAATCTGTGACCCACTACTGGGTTTGGCCTATTTGCAACTGGGTTGCATGAGTTGTTGGCTAGTGCGAATGCCAGTACTCGCAGTCCCACTTGCACGAGTGGTGGGTACTCATAAACCCTCTCATGTGAGCAATGGACACACACACACAAACATGTGCCTTCTTCTCACACAAAACCATCCCCTCTTCTTCCCTCCCCCCCCACACTGGATGCCAGCCCAGAAAGGTTGGGGAACACTGTACTAAAGGACATCAATGAACACACACCAATTGGTTTGGTGATCAAACATGGATGAAAAGGGTATACTAAAACTCTGCATTGTAGATATGTCAACATTCATGTTAATTTAGAAGATTAACTGCCTTTTTACAAAAGCTTTGGCTCCCAGTTAATGGAGTTAGATTAGCTAGATTAGGAAATTCTGATCAACTCCAAGTCAGAAGATTACAGAAATGTGGTAAGCAATAGAAGAAATATCAGTACAGGTTCTAATCAAACAAAATTAGCAAATCTGAGGGACAATATAATGCTCACCTGATTGGAAGAAGTCAGTCTATATATAAGAACCAAATGTGCTAACAAAATAATATTTAGAATCATCAAATGCAGATTATAGCCCTACATGAAAAGAAGAAGTTAGATGTTTAAACTTACAAAGAACAAGAAATGCTATCACTGGGGTACTGTCAATAACTGAGAAAGCCAAAGAACACCAAAAAGAAGTCAATATGCATTTCATAATGTTATAGGGACCTTTAATTGTGTCAATCTGGTGGAACTGTGGGATGTCATGAGGACAATGGGAAACTCAGAACTTCTCATGAAGTTGAATCCAAGGAACATAGTACAAACAAACTAGGTCCAGGTTAGCAAAGAAGTGAAACAAGTCTGTGCAATTTCTCCTTTATTCAAACTAATTAATAAATGCTGACTATATTAAGGGAGGCTGGATCGGAAGAAGATAAGGATTGTTTCCCCTCTGACACTTTATGGAATCAAAAGTTGGGGGGGGAGGAAGGGAGGGGAGGGCCAGATGTGGAGCCTTGGGCTGAGGCCTGACCAAGACATGAACGGCCTCTGTTTCCCGGGTGGCATCGGCAGCACTCTCAACATGATGCAGACGGCCATGTCCAAGACCTACAATTTCCTTTTTAAGTTTTTGATCATTGGAAATGCTGGAACTGGCAAATTCTGTTTACTTCATCAGTTTATTGAGAAGAAATTCAAAGGCAATTCAAATCATACTATAGGAGTGGAATTTGGTTCAAAGATAATAAATGTTAGAGGCAAATATGTAAGATGGCAGATATGGGATACAGCTGGACAAGAACAGTTCAGATCAGTAACACAAAGCTATTACAGAGGTGATGCAGGTGCCTTGTTTGTCTGACATCACCAATCGAGAAACCTACAACATGCTTACCAACTGGCTGACAGATGCAAGGATGTTAGCAAGTCAGAATATCATAATAATATTATATGGAAACAAAAAAGATCTTGATGGACACAGAGAAGTCTCTCCTAGAAGCATCCAGATTCGCTCAAGAAAATGAGCTGATGTTTTTGAAAGCAAGCACATTGACAGGGGAGAATGCTGAAGAAGACTTTGTACAATGCACAAGAAAGATAATAAGATTGAGTCAGGTGAACTGGATCCTGAAAGGATGGGCTCAGGAATTCAATATGGAGATGCTGCTTTGAGACAGCTAAGATCTTCACAGAGAGCACAAGCTCAGAGTGTTCAAGAATGTGGCTGTTAAAAGCAAGCAACAAAGAAACTTCTTGTTTTATAAAGCAAAAGCTCTCCTTTCAAATAATTCATGGAAAAACTTCCATTGCTGCAAGAATCTGCATTTTTAGAACTCTTTTTTGATTCAACAAAATGGAACATGTGGTGTTTTTTTTTTTTAAAGTACAGTGGAATGGCAGAGCAACATCGCAAAAAAACCTCAACAACATTTGATCTTACAAGTGGACAATATTGAGACAATAAATACCTATACGCAAATATCTTCTGTTACATATTTGTGTTTCTTATTGCTACTAAAAAACACTGGCGTATCACGTGTATAAACAACATTTTCATTAAATTCGCAAAGCATGATATATAAAAAACATTTTTTTAAAAAAGTTAGACTTTAAAGAAGCAGGATAGAAAAAATATTGATGCATTTGAACACTGGTGTTGGTTCTGAAAATACCATGGATACCTAAGAAAACAAACACATGAATTTTAGAATAACTCAATCTAGAGTTTTCACCTGAAACCTAAATTATTAAACTCCAATAATTGTATTTGTGTCGTACTATATAGAGAACTAGTTATCTGGAGATGTTTACAATGCTGGAAAAGATAGGAAGAGGAAGAAAAACAACAGGATGAATAGACTTGATTACCATGGCAGTGAGTGCACTGTTGGAACGTCTGAAGGGCCAAGTGTGTAGCCACTAAGCATCAACACTGACTTGATGGCACATAATCACTCAAAGAAAGTATGAATCTTGTCTTCAGATACTTTAAGTACCTTCCTGGAGCTACATTGTTGATTAAATAGAAGGCAAGTTATATATTATTCCACCTCTGTTTCATGCACTGCATTAGGTGCCAGTTTGTTTCTGGGTGCAATTCAAAGTGCTGGTTTCAACCTTTAAAGCCCTACATGGCATGGGACCAAGTTATCTAAGTGACCACCTCTTCTCAATCATCTCTATTCATCCCATCAGCTCAAGGTATGTTACGAGTTCCACCTACCAAGGAGTTCCATTTGAGTCTGTGCCTTTTCTGCTTTGGGCCCCACCCTTGGGAACATCGTTACTCCTGAGGTGAGATTGGCCCTCATTCCACCTCGAAAATGTGGATTTTCTAGCAACCTTGAGAATCCCGTGATGTGCTTGCAAAGTTATTATATGGTTATTGTTCTCCCCAAATCTTGAATATTTTCCTTTTTTTTTTTTATTTCATTAATTTATGTTTGCGGATTTTATGGGTTTATTGTTATTATGTTTTGGATGCCGGTCAGAGCCACATTTTGTGAGGTAGCAGCAAAATAAATAAATAAATGTATTATCTATAGAAATATAAAATCAGGACTCATATTTTTTTAAAGCAGTGGTGGGCTGAAACTTCCCCTCTAATTCTTTGTAGAATTGTCTTCTCTTAGACCTGCTACTCATTCTGCCTGCCTTATTATCTGCCCCCAGAATGAAATTGCCCCCTTTTTCTCTGTCTCTTAATGATTTGCTGCAAACAGAGTTGGACAGTAACAAGGTGAAGGTAGGATAACATATTCAATACAACGTATTCCTTGACATCACCAAACTACCATTGAAGGTCCTGAGAAGAAACGAACAGTTTTACTCTCATACAAATAAACATAGAAATTTACTTCAGGTCCATGGAAATTTGCTTCAAAAATATTCATACTCTTTTTCCTCTTTTGTTTTAACTGCAGCTTCAGGCATGCTTCATCTATGATTAATTTCTTATACACCCCGGCAAGAAACAGTGTGACAAACACGCACATATATTTTCTCCATGCATCCTTTGCACAAAATACCTCCAATAATCTGGGTGGCCCATCACATGGAAAAATCCAGAAAGTCCATAGAGAACATTCATCAAATGTGAAATATCCTTCGGGGAACCAGGATTTACATTCACAGCTATAAAGAATAACTGAATGGATAGGTCTTACTCTCTCTGCAGTGAATATAAAACCAGGTTCGGTGTTAAATTAGGAACAGTAGTCATCTGGCAAGAACTACACCCCACCCAAGAGCAGACCCAAGTCCCACCCTCGCCTATAGATCCAGATGTTTCCAAAGTCCAGCCAAATACTAACATGTTTTATGTTAATCGATAAGGGCAACAGAAATATTTTTCCTGGATTTATAAGGAAGTAAATTAGCCCCATCTTGAGTTCAGAGTTCAGAGACAACCTCCCAAATAAATATAGATGAGGTCAGATGGTATGCTTTTTCTTGTGATGCTTTTATATTTTAAGTTTTATTTCATCAAATGAAAATTACAGATTTGAATGAGCAGAATGAAAAAAATCAAAATGCGACAGGGATGTTAGGCCTGCTAGTACGCGTCCTCTTTAGGACCCTCTTAAATATGGGGTGAGGTCTACAGAAGTAAAGTTAGAATTAAAACTGTGAAAGTTAATACCTGAGACAACTGAATTGGGTAAGATATTCCAGACTTTGACAACTCTGCTACAAAAAATTTATTTTTTTACAATCGAATTTAAAGAAGTTTACATTAAGTTTTAAATGTTCGCACATGTTACATTGTGATTAAAACTAAAAAAGTTATTTACAGGTAAAACGTTACTATGTACAATTTTGTATGCAATACCTAAATATAACTGCAAGCATCATAGTTCTAAACTATCAAAACCAAGAATTTCAAGTCTAGTAGCATATAGGATATTTTATTATAGACAGAAGAGTACAAGACTTTTTTTTTGTAAAGTACTTCTGAACTCACTCAATTGTATTCATCCACATGTCCAATATGTGATAAGGAGTCCAAAGAGTTGAACAGTATTCAAAGATTGGCCTAATGTTTTGTAAGTTCTAGTGAGCAATACAGTATTTCCAAATGATATTTCCATATCCTTTTCACTATTCTTTCCGGAATAACACACTGATTATTCTTTACTGATTATTCTGGAAACTTTTTGTTCTAATGATACCCTATTAAAACATTTCAGTGGCCCAATAGATTCGTAAGCATTGAGCTCAAAATGAGAGACTAAAATTAAACATTCCCTTGTTTTTCTCTTCTAAGCTGAAGCAGGCATTTTCAAAGAAAAGATGGAAGCCTTTATTTTCATTTAAAAGCACGACTAAGTTCCAACTGTGCAACATATTGCCAGCTTTAGGGTGATTTACTTTCCGCTATACCTAAAATAATAAATCATTCACCATTTTCTAGGCTTGCTTCTTCAACATTCATCTCAGCTACTGCAAATCCCTTTGTTAAACCTATTTGCTTGCCAGTTGCACAATGAATTATAGATTAATTACTCAATAACAATTATGGAGGTGATGCGTGACTGAGGATTCACACTCACACATCTCGGTTAAGTTAAACATAGATATTCAGTTTCATTGTTGCCTTAGTATTAGGACGTCCATATGATATGATAATAAAACAAACAAGACTGTGATGACAGTCATATAACATTCACTGTGCTGAAGGAATATACAAGAAGGGTAGATTTTCACCATCATGGAAAAAATGAATAGTTTCCCTTCTTAGATGTGCAATTTTTGTCATAAGCTTCATTTCCTCAATATTCTTACCTTTTTGCAATAAGGAGTTCAACAGGTTAAATACATTAAACACAATTTTAATCAGAGCAAATGGTTAAATTCTAATATTCCATCAAGAATGATATCACTTTGATTGCCCTAAAGGAATTTGCCAGTCATTTTCTGCAAGAAAGCAATAGTATTACTTCATGATGACTTAATGCGTGTGACCTAGACAAAAAGTTTGTGATTTTGTGGTTGCAAGTAAAGCAAAAGATGAATTTAACTGAAATTCCTATATGATCTGGCCTACAAAAATCTGGGTTGTTTATGTGGATGATTTATATTTTTGCATTGAACAGAACTAGCAGCCACCGGCAGGAAAAATGGGGAGGGAAAATTGCTTAAATATTTCTTCTGATCATTTTTCAATTAGATTTGTTTTTTTCTATAGAAACTTCATCAGATGCTGTCTTTTCTGAGCACTTTGTAATGAAAAATAAAATACAAGAGTCAGAAAAGTCGTTTCTTTACAGGATTTTGCTGTAAGTATCGCAATAGCAGTGTTTTGCAATGCAGAAAAGTGGGAGGGGTTGAGAGAGGTAAGTTGAGGGGGCAGTGATTTTTCGATGTATTCGTTTTGCAAATCAGTAAGAACTGAGTGTCTTCAGATCAGGGCAAGAGGTAATATCAACATCAGGATATCTGTTTTCTCCCCATCAGAGGACTGTATTTATTAACCCAAGTTCTTAAATTCCTGTGGCTTTTCTAAAATATTATTTTCTCCAGATATTGTCGATGTGAATGAGCCAAGTAAAAAGGACATGCCAGTCCAAGAAGATGCAATGCAACTTAGTGGATTTTTATATACCATCGCTCATGCCGAATGCCACAAAATAGTTCACAGGGACAGAAATCTAATACTTTACAGAGCTAGGTGCAGCAATTCCCAGAATGGCAAAAAGAGAAAATGACATATGGAAATGCAGCCCAGAAAAAAGAAAGTGCTGCAATTTAAAAGGCAGTAAAGATGCAGGTAAATATCCTTGGGGAGAAGTCAAAGTGACAGATGCAGCAATAGTGTTCCGTGTCAATCGGAGACAAAGACAACAACTGATGAGTAGAATTAACTTAGAGACACAAATGATTGCTAGCAGGCAAGCTATCTTTTGAGCATCAAGCTCATTCCATGGAGCAAAGGGAGAGTTAGTATCTTGTTAGCACCAAAGTGCCTCCTTCTCACCACTATTACAGTCCTTTCGAGTCTTCCTAACAATCGGGCATGTTAAATAGCAGTTGAATACAATCAGTTTCCTCTGGCACAGATGCAAGCTGCCCAGGACATCATCCAGGATAACAGTTGCCATCTTGAAAGTCAATGATCCATGATCTCAAAAGTTAAAGAATCAGGATGATAGAGTTAGGTTTGCAACACATTTCGATCAAGATATGTCCTGGAGGTTGACCAAGGAATCATCCTTCTTTGGGGAAGGGATAGCTGGGCTTGTCCAATGAAGGATTCTGTGATTGTTTCTGAGCATCTGTTTCTTTGGGGTCATTTGCAGAGCAGACAAATGATGGCAAAATTAGTCAGTAAGGTTAAAACTCAAAGCAAAACAAAAGACAAAAGTTAGGAATGTTAGGTCTTTGCAGGAACAGGCTGGACACACATGCATTTTCACTACAACAGTTTATTCATGAAAACTAACAGAGACGTTTCCGCAAGACAAAGGCAGAGCAAACTGTTAACATCGCCTTTTTCATTTTAACCAATCATACAAACCTGAAAACTGGTTGCCCGGCTATCAAGCCATTAATCATATCATACATTTTACAGGTAAATGTAACACTTGTAATTTCTGACGTAAGGAGCTAATTGCTAGCCTCCGGCAACTACAGATCCATCTCCAGTTCTAACACCCCTCTTCTCTAGAATGGATTCTAGGGGACTCCAATGAATTCCTTCAAATACTGAGGACGATGCCGGATCCTTTCCAATCTGTGCACACTCTCCTTTTCCGACTCTGTCAACATAGGACTATGATCAGTACCAGGCTCAGGACTTTCCTCCGGGATCTCCTGCCCCGGTGCCTATTTCACTTTCTAATACAACTGCTGCGTTTTCTGTCGGTGCTCCTTTTTGACAGTTCCTCATTGCTTGCAATTCATCTTCTTCCTATGGATCGGAATACCCTGAGGACAGAGACAAACCCACATTACTCTCTTCATTTCTGTATTGGTCACTTGGCTCATTAATTACTCAATTTCTCAACTGGTCAATGTGCCTATGCCAAACACAACCATCAGATACACATACCCTATAGGAATAAGGGCCATTACAGCACTTAATTACTCCTGGCAGCCATCTGGGACCATTTGTAAAATTCTTTACCCAAACTGTGTGCCCTACGCTAAAACACCTAGAAAGTTGTGATTCCATTTGAGGTGATTCCTCCCCAAAATCAGGATGTACTCTATCCAGTACAGAGCGCAATTTTCTTCCAAGTAACAGCTCCTCAGGGCTTTTTCTTGCTGTCTTACTTGGGGTAATATGTCGCCAACTTAAAAAGGAATTTATGCGTAATTGTCAATTACCTGGGGCTAATCTGCCTATTGATTCCTTAAATGCTCTTACAGTGCGTTCTGCCAATCCATTTGAATTTGGATGTCCGGGAGCCACTAGGGCATGTCTGATGCCCAATGATGCTAAAAAACCCTCAAATGTTGTGGATGTAAATTATGGTCCATTGTCAGACACAATGACATCCGAAAACCCATGTGTTAACAAGCGGCTTTGTTAAGGACTGTTTGACTGCCCGTGCATGGTGGATGTCATTACTTCCACCTCCATCCATTTTGAAAAGGTGTCCACAATGATTAAGACCATTTGCCCTGTACATGGTCCGGCAAAATCAATATGTAATCTTGCCCAGGGAGCCCTTAGACGCTCCCATTTTCCCGTGGGTGCCTTAGGGGGATCCGGCCTGAATTCTTGGCAGGTCTGACACTTATTTATAAGGGCTTCTATATCAGTGACTAGCGATGGCCACCACACATAGCTCCTGGCAAGCGCTTTCATTCTAACAATGCCAGGATGACACTCATGTAACAACCTTAACATTTTATTTTGTAATGAGGATGGTACTACCACTCTGTCTCCCCATATCAGGCAATTTCCTGAGATTGCCAGTTCTTCTCTCCTCCTCCAGAATGGTTGCTCCTGGGGGGAAACGGGCCTGCATGGCCACCCTCTGTGAACCCAACTCATAACCTTCCGAATTACTGGATCAGTTCTGGAATACTTAGCCACATCTGCAGAGGACACAAGGGAATTTTCTATACAATCAATTAACAATATAGTTTCCTCTCCCCCAAGCTCCGATTCCATGCTGGGCAATAGGCAATGGCTCAGAGCATCAGCATGTCCCACTGACGAACCTGGTTTGTGCACCAAAGTGTAGGAGTATCCTGATAATAATATAGACCACCTAATTAGCCTTGGCAATAACGTTGGTGGTGTAGGGGGATCCCCCGCTAATATACCCAGGAGAGTGGTCAGTGACCAACATAAAATAATGACCAAATAAGTACTCATGAAACCTGCGAATGGCTGAGACTAAGACTAGAGCCTCCTTGTCCAGCTGACTATAATTCTGTTCTGCAGCTGTCAGCGTTTTAGAATAAAAAGCTACCGATGCCTCAGATCCATTTGGCAGGCAGTGACTGAGCACCGCCAAATGGAGAAGCATCACAAGTAAGCACCAAGGGTAAGGTACTGTTATACCAAATTCACACTTGGTCACTAGAAAGCAATTTCCTTTTTTAAAAAAACTTTTTATTATTTTTCAAAAAGAAAGTGAGAGAAAGAAAAAAGAAAAATCCATATAAATCTATATATACA
>JANHFO010003211.1:35250-47032 GCA_032468095.1 Pareas carinatus
TATTATCTTTTCAGCTCTTTGATATTCAAAACAACAGTCTTTGCCTTTCAACTTTTCTCACAGATCTTAAAGTAGCAATTATAATAATATTTAATAAAATTGTGGGAAAAAGAAGTCTTTCCTTTACTTTTAAATTTCCTCTTTTATTCTCTTCTTTCTAGCTCTGGTTCATTTTAAAAATCTTTAGTCTTCAATAATTAATCCCTTCCATTTTATTCGCCATCTTGCTTCCTTCTCTCTGGGAACAAACTTTCTTGTCTTATTCTTTTTCAATCAGGTCTTTAAAAGTTCAATGGAATAGTGTATCAGCTCACCCAGTTGCCAGATCGCTGATCCTCTTTGCTTCTTGCAGTTTATTTCCTCTTCTCATCTTGTCTGCAGCTTCACGCTGTGCCTTAACAGCACAGCACAGCTGGAAGACCACCCGAGGGGTTTTTTCTCATGCCCAGGATGGTCGCCACCTTTCCTGGGCACACTGAAAGCCCCATCACCTCACTGCCTCTACGGAGCAGCTTTTGGGCTCGGTTCTGGTTGGGAACCATCCCGATCCTTCAGCTGTCAAAGCAGCTTCGCCGGAAGCCAGAAAGCAATTTCTTAAGATCGTAAAACGTCTTATTTTCTGCCCTGCCCCAAACCCAGGGGATATTTTTGGCTAACAGTTTATGTAAAGGATTTACAACAGTAGCCTTCCCCTTTAAAAAAACTGTGATAAAACTTCAGCAACCCTAAGAAGGATTGTAACTCAGTTTTGTTCTTTGGAACGGGTGCCTTCTGAATGGCAGCTACTTTATCCTTCGTTGGGTGAATGCCAGCACCATCCACCCTGTACCCTAAAAATTCTTCTTCTGGCACCCAAATGTGGCATTTCTCTTTTTGCAGCTTTAATCCATTTTGCTTAAATTTTGTAAATACTTGCTTTAAGCGGGCTATCAGCTGATCCCTATTTTCCGCTGTAACTAAAACATCATCAAAATACGGAATGATGCCAGGGATTCTGTTCAGCATCCTTTCCATTACTGATTGGAAAATCCCTTGCGCAACACTAATACCAAATTGCAGGCAAGTGACCTTGAAGGCACCACGGTTGGTCACAATTGTCTGTACCTCCACTGTGGTACTGTCCACAGGTAGCTGCTGGTAAACCTGTGCCATATCCAATTTAGCAAATATTTACCCTGGTCCCAATGAATGCAATAAGTGTTGAACTATAGGTACCGGATAAGCACTCCACTGTAGGGTCTTATTAATGGTGCATCTATAGTCTGCACTTATGTGGAGGGACCCATCCTTCTTAATTGGTGTCACTATAGGCATTTCCCAATGGACATGATCTGTGGGCACTAAAATTCCTTACTTTATTAATTTATTAAGAGCTTCATCTAAATGAGGCTTTAATGCAAATGGCACCCTTCTGGGGGTCTAAATTGATAGAAATAGGTTTCCCCATATACTTGCCCAGATCTTGATTGAAAATCTCTTGAAATTCCTTAATTAGATCTTCAGCCCAATTAGTTGATGTTCCGTGAATTCCAACAAAACCAACCCCAAAAGCTTGAACCAGTCGAGTCCCATGAGACTAGACAAACTGCCATCCATGATTGTTATTGGCAATTTCTCTTTAAACTGCTTGTAGTTTACATTAATATCCATCGTGCCCAGAGCAGAAATGCGATTTCCTTGGTAGTCGCTCACTTTAACCTTAAGTGGTTTCAAATGGCTCTTCTTAATATGCGGCAAAATGATGTTTAAAGTGGACCATGAGATAATAGATAAAGCAGAGCCAGAATCCACTTCCATACAACAGGGCACCCCTCTCCCCCTAGATACACTGTCACCTTCACTTTATTCAATGCAGCAGCCTTGTTGCAATCTATCTTGAGCGAAAAAGTTTCTGAAGGCTGCTGCCCTTTCTGCTTTTCCAAAGTTTTGAGACCCTTTGCTGGTCTTAAACTGTCCCGATCTTTGTTGGTTAGCCTGGTAGGACGATTCGGCTGGTTCAGGTGCTCTGCAGATCCGGGCTAGGTGTCCCCGCTTGTCACATCGTCTGCAAACAACATCTCTGAAATGGCAAACCGCTCTCTGGTGCATTCCTCCGCAGCTGGCACATCGTTTTTGTTGGTCTGTCTTTGTTCTGGATGTTTGGCAAATCTCATTTACCTCTTCTCCAAGTCGGTGTCTTCCTGTTCACATGTACCTTGGTTGACAGATTCCCCATTTTTCATATTTAGAGATGACTTAGGCAATCTGTGGAATCTCAGCCACTCTTGCTTCATTCCATAGCAATTGCCAAGGTTAACTTTGGGTTGGCTCGGAGCCTTCACTCAAGTCCCGGACACTGAAAATAATTTGATCCGACATACTCTCTTCAAAATTTGAAAACTCACACTGTCTCACAATTTTTTTTATCTCCACAATGAATTGGTTGATGAATTCATTCTCTCGCTGGACCCTGTGCCTGAACTCATGCCACTTCACAAATTTTGATGGTGCAGGATTGAAATGGGCTTTCAATATATCTTTTAAGTCTTTCTATGGGATGTCCTCAAGTTCTGTTGGACCAGTTAGTGCCCTTGCTGCATCGAAGACATCGTCGTAGCCACAGTGGCTATCAGGAACAACGCCTTTCTGCATTTTTCTGTCAGATTTGGTATTTCATGCAACAGAATAAAAAAAATGAAATTGGAGACATAAATATGCCCCATGTCTCCTGAGCTGGATTATACGGTGCTGGGGGATGTATGGTAGCCATTCTGTGCTGTCTGGTTCTTTCTTTGTCCTTTGTTCTTGTTCCTTAATCCCAACCTCATCGCCAGGTGTTAGGTCTTTGCAGGAAAAGGCTGGATACACAGGCGTTTTCACTACAATAGTTTATTCATTTAAACTAATAGAGAGACTTCCGCAAGACAAAGGCAGAGCAAACTTTTAACATCGCGTTTTTATATATCGTGACTTTTTCATTTTAACCAATCATACAAACCTGACAGCTGGTCGCCCGGCTGTCTAGCCATTAATCATATCATACGTTTTACAGGTAAATGTAACACTTGTAATTCCGGACAGAAGGAGCTAATTGCTAGCCTTCAGCAACTGCAGATCCATCTCTGGATCTAACAAGAAACTCAATGATTAATACTACAAAGGAAGTGTGTTTGTTTTGAAGGGTTTTTTTTGTTTGTTTCTAGTTTTTGATTCTGGAAAAAACACTGGAAAGATCCAAAATTTCATTGCTATATACATCAGGGGTATAATAAGTGTGGTCATGAGGGCATCTGCTGTTCCTCTGGACACCTTTGTGGCCTTCACATTCAGGGTGCAGATTTTTTAAAAAAAGGTTTGTGGAGTTTAAGGGCAAAATGAATGCCTTAAACTTTGCCTTGAGCACTTTCTTCTTGAAACCACTGAGCTTCTTCCAATGATCCATGTCCTGCCTGGTGAAAGGCCTAAGGAAGCTCATGAAGAAGTAGAAATTTTGCACTCCTGGTTTATGGGTATGGGCTCCAGTCCCAAACAGCAATTTTCATGGGATATCTCTTCAAAATTGGCTCCATGCAAATCAACAGAGATATTTTTTCACATTATAGGGATGTGAGAAAAAATCACACCACTATGGAATACACTGATCTTCTGCTGAACCCAGAGATATTTTTGGCTAATATATATATATATAGATGACTAAATTTTGGATCATTACCACATTAAGATAAGGCAAGGATGCAAAAGTTCATCCATCATGTTTTACTTCATGTAAAATTATAAAACCTATCCTAGGTAGTTATTATTCTGGAATACAATCAGGGACTTATGTTTATGAGTGGATTCCTTAGAGCAGTACCATTATTTTCCCCAAGCTTGCAAAGTCAGGGTATTTTAACAAATAATCTCTTCACATTTATGAAAGAGCCAAAGAATTTATTCTGAATTTTTTCAAAGTTTGTAAAGTTTTTCTAGCTACATGGCTCCAGAGAAACAGGTTTTTAGTTTAGTTAACTTTCTTCTGCAAATAATGTTGAGTCTTTCCAGAATGTCAGCTCAACTATGATGCAGAATTGTATATGAGAACATTAAGTGTATACTGTGGACATTATTATGATTTGACTATTACAGGTGACTTGTTTTTCAGAATCATGCCAATGCTATTCCCTATATTTTTTACTGTACACTAAACAGATTTTCTTGCTTTGTGACATTTTGCATTCAAATCTAAATCACTGGATTATTTAACTTCACAAGTCTGATTCCCTGAGACATCTATATCATGCCTATTTATTACAGTCTTAATGTTAGGACATCAATGTCCAACCTTGGCACCTTATTAATATTTCTCACATGTGTCACTAATTCAGTGTTATCTAAATTATCATAGACAAAACAAAACACTTAACTTTTTAAATAATTATTGACTTGCTTTTTGCAGTGGATTTATAAAAACATTGTCTACTAGGACAACTTCTATCTGCCCCAGTTGCATCATAGCAGTGGGAGGAGGGCAAACAGTTTGTACAGTGCTATTGCTTGATAGATATGGATAAAGCAACCATTCCATGATTGCTTTTAACTCTTAAGGGGAAAAGACAGGTAATCAGAATTTGCTATATAACATGAGAATCTCCAAGAGGACTAATATTTGTGCTGGGAAGAAAGAGGTAAATGTATCACTGCCTTTAAAGGGATATTTTATGTATGAAAGTTCTTAATACAATGATGTCAAGGTTATGCCATAAAAAACGATCACAATAAACTTTTCAAATGTTTAGGAATTGAAGCATTTCATGTATGATGCCTTGTTGATCTTTGCAGTCATCCTTTAAGGCTTATAGTCCTTCTCTCTCAGCTCATTGGGTGGTTGTTATGGGGGGAAAATAGGAGGAATGCTTGTTAGGTAGTTCTCTGCCTTGAGTTATTTATCAAAATAATAAAGGAGGACTCTAAACAATAAAGCAATTGTCTTATCAATAAGTATTTTGTAAGGTAGAAATGGAAATCTGTTTAGATCTAAGCATTCATATAATTCTGAATGGAGTATCTGGACTTACAGAAACTCTCAGATTCATCATATAAAGCATTTCAATAATTTCAATTTCCCCTTGTCACTTGTTCACTTTGAGAAGCAGCCTGTTTCTGTGAAGCTTCTGTAATGAAAATTCAATGTGTTTGTAGATATAGTAGAACTCCATTTGCAAAATAGTAGATAGTAGATCAGAGGAGGAAATTAAGGCAACACCATAACAAAGTCCCAGAAACATTGCAGGTTGTCTGCCTTTAGACTCTTGGCCATTTGAAAATCCATGACAGAAGTAAAGGTTTACCCAATATGTTACATCTATGTTGTGATAATGCCAGGGAGACTGAAGGGGAGTGTCAAGTGAAGGCTTAGCTTAGAGTCATTGCACAGGCATAAGAGGAATAAGCTTGACCTCCCCAAAGTTCCATGAGGTCATCTGTGAATCTATGTCTACAAAGATTCTATATCTATGGCTATGACGATTCTCGTAATCTAAATAGACAACATTAAAGTTGTTTGTTTTAGCTATTTACAAGTGGTTCTGGATGCTTGTGCCTGACAAGTTATTTTATTTTCATATTCATCTTTATCTGCAATAAAATTTAATGTGGTTTTCGTTATAGAAACTGGCATCTTCCCCCCCTCCAAAAAAATTTTGGGAAAGCTACTTCATACATATGCATGTATAAATATACATACTTTTAAATATCTAGTATCACACATTTTTTCTAAATTGTAACTATACTGTAGGTAGTCCTTGACTTACAATCACAATTGGAATTGGAGCATCCATTGCTGAGCAATGTGGTCATTAAATGAATTGTATCTGATTTTATAACCTTCTTTTTGCCACGTTCCTTAAGCAAATCTGGCTTCCCTCATTGACTTTCCTTGTGAGAAACCTCTGGGAAAATCACAGATAGTGATCATGTGATCCTAGGACGCTGAAGCTATTGGAAATACGTCAGTTGCCAAACACCTGAATTTTGATCACATGACTGCTGGGATGCTGCAATGATTGTAAGTGCAAGGACCATCTTAAATTACTTTTTTTCAGCACCATCATAATTTCAAATGGTTAGAAAATGCATAGTCGTAAGTCAAGATCTACCTTATTCTTAAATTCTCTCAAACAAAATGAAATCTTTAAATCATTTCTTGAAGTAAGAGGTTGACTTTTCATTCCACAGTTTTATCCCACTTGCAATTTAGTTATTGCTGAGTTCTGTGATGTTACGCAGTAGCATAACAACATTGCTGGACTGTAAATTTAATTTATCTGTTTAAAATTTCAGCAATTACAACATCACTTTTTCAAGAACTTTAGATATATAAGCAATTAATCAGAATTGTATAAAATAGATTTAGACTTGTAGTAGACTATTACAAATAAGTCTATTTCAACAGTTAATATGCTTTCCTTAGTTACAAAAAATAAAGTTCATATTACTTGCCTGATATTGTTAACAATGAAATTGCAAGTACATGAAAGTTGATTTATGTAAAATAATTGATATGACATTGCAGCAACAAAGAACCAAATGTATTCCTATTTTCTGGAGCTGCAGAACTGTCATGAAATCTGATCCATTATAAAGTGTAACAGGTTCTCTTCTCTCACTAGCACAGGTGTGCTTGTGTTGTTTGCATATCTGATCAATTGTGTATAGTATAAACAACTGATTTCTATTTTTCCCCATCACAATGGGGTATATTGTCCTGCATTTAAGAATCTCGGTCCCTAACAAGATGGTTAAAGTGGAAAATGGTAGTAGAAGTAGCAGTCTGTAGGTGATTATCATTTAAGCACACTTACTAGAAGCACCAAGAATTCTTTTTGCATTTGAAGCGAATTTATACCTATATTGTGTGGTTTTAAATGGCTGTACACCATCCTGGGTCCTTCGGGAGGAGGGCAGTATATAAATCAAAATAAAAAATATATATAACTACAAATTACTATTAAGTTATTCTCACAAAGTAACTGAAAACATCCCATTCTAGACCAAAGGACGACTTGAAGCTTTTAAAAAGTGTCATTCCAAATGTCTTTGGAGAACAATGGTCAACAAACTCTTCCTGAATTAGGCCATTCAACATTTTATGTCATCTATAGACCAACCAGATCCTTTCAGAAGCTTACTGGATACAGCCTATGAGACTCTATTCTGTAATATTTCAATTGTGCAGACACTAATATTTGCCTTTTTTCTTTAAAATTAATTCAACTACAAGATTACTTCTAAAAATTGGATTTAGGATAAGCGTTTTTATTTAGATTGAAATCTTGGGCCATCTCATCAATCTGGGCCAAAAGAATGGCATAAAATTAGCATAAACAAAGCTAACCATATAAAACAATATTCAGAATGCCATTAGGAGCCAAGCTAGCAAACATATGCCAAACTTAAAATACCTGGACAAATTAACACATTTGACCAAATAATGAAAAGTATTTTATAAAATGTTTATGTTTTACATTCTCTGGTGATGTATTGAATTAGTTTCAGATAATGTTGAATGATATTTATATTTCTGTTCCATTCCAGTCTGATTTTAGGTTTAGTTTAGGGAAAAAAACAGCTTTTGTAGATAACTTATGTCAGAGCTGAATAGGATAGTGTGATTTCATTTATTCTCCTGTGTTTCTCCACAGTTTTCAATATCATTGACCATGGCAGTTTTCTAGACCGTCTACCTTAACAGAATATAGGATGTATTGTTATGTAATATCAGCTGATAAGCAACTTTTTTTAGGGAATGTGAAAGAAATTTTTCAGAAGATATAGTAGGTGCAAACTGCAGCAACAAGCAGATGAACTGTTTACTATCCCATTGAATGTAAGGGAGATTCCTGTGAGATGGGAGGCTTGAGAAATAAATAATCATAGCAAAATACAACTCAGTTAGCAACAGATGGTAGAGGATGAAAATATCTGGTCTTACTGAGAATTTGATGTTGGGGAGAAATAAAAGAGTTTCAAGAAAGAAGACAAAGAGACTGGAATGGAAAACACTAATTGTCAGGAACCTGATGCAGCTTTTTCTCTTGGAAGATATGGGCCTCCTTTTGATAAGGTGGACAATAGGGAAAATAAATGGAGGTTCACACGCTCATATTTATAGATGCTTGGAAAGACTGATTTGGAACCTCTGCTGTAGACTGTGTACCAAGCAAGAGAATAAATAGAGCATACCAAACTGTTAGCTGATAGACATATTTTGTCCTCCCCAAATATTTGTGAAACAGCTTAAGTAAAGAAGAATAAACCAGAGAAACATAGATGCATAAGCACATATTCCAGAAAAAATTCTCCCAAAAATAATTGACTCAATTTCACAATTTAAGAAGCCCTAGCAACTAACGATCTGTTAACAAGTTCTGTTTTGTCCTTCATGCTTTATAATATCTGTATGAAATCACTATGATAATCATCATGCATATGGTTCCTTGCTATGTCTCAGATTCCCATCTACTTATCCCAGGAAGGCAATGGAACAGTGCCTGGAGGCATTTTGTGGATAGATGATGATGAACAAGCTGAGACTTAACCAGAGAGGACAGGAATCCTTGATGAGGCTCCATTCTCTCTGATAGATAATGTACAATTCTCTTGGTTTCAATACTAACCAAGTAACTCAGCTGGCAGCAATGGTTGGGAATATCTTTTACCAGGTTCAGCTGACATATCAACTATAACTATACCAAGAGATCATGTCAAAGAAGATTCCCAGTCATCAGGCTTCTCAGAATGAAAAAGCTACTTGGATAAGTATCGAAACATATTCAAACCAAAAAGAAAAGAAGTCTAGTTGCTATGACTCAACTTCCAGACATCAAGAGATCATGGAACTTGGTTCACGTATCCATGCATTAGGGATATCCACACAATTCAACTGCAAGCTGCCAGGAAACTGGTGCAAAACATAACCACTTGATCCTCAAGGGAAAAGATAAGCAATCAAATCGCGTGACCCCACATTTTAAACAATTTCTGTATTTTATTATTTATTTATTATTTAGACATATACCGCTTAACAGTGCTTTACAGCATTTTCTAAGCGGTTTACACAGCCAGCATATTGTCCCCAATGCAACAAATCTCCATCTATATCTACTCACTATGTTTATGCCCATCTGCGCAAATAATTAAGTTGGAGTACATGAAACTCTATTCCAGATAGAAATACGTCACTATTAAGCTTGTTCAAAAAAACTTCCTATAAAATATGGACTTATTTTTGTTCAAGTTGAGAAATTAAAGTGAATTATTTTATTATTATACTCTAACTGAATAGAGCTGCTTTTATTATTATAAATTACATGTATAGGCTGCTGAATCCCTAAAGATTCTTGGTGGTTTATAAAGAAATAAATAGAACCAATTCCATTGAGAATAGTGCTGCTGGTGAATACTTTTCCCTAGTTTAATGTTTTTAAGTGGGCAATAGGCATTTGTTATTTGGTAAACTGCTTTCGAACACAGCCTACAAGTATCCTAAATAAATACGTTGGTTTTTTCCCAGGGAGCTATGAATATAGATTGTAATCCTTTTCTTACTTTTTGTCTTACTGGAGAGGGGAGGGTTTATGCTATGTTTGTACATAGGTGAAGTAACAGTTCAACAAACACCAACAGCAGAAACTCTTTGCCCTTATTATAATAATTTCATATCAGGATGGAAGTAAGTTTGCTATTTATATAAAAGAAAAAATCTGGATACGGTATAAATCAACCCTTCTCTTCTCTAAAATTGCTACTCCTATCACCCCAATGTGTGTGGTGATCTGACATTAGTGGTACTAACATGAAGTTGAAGTGATAGGGAGGTCTCCTCCCCACATTCCCACTGCGATTTTATACTCTGCTTGGCTGCACATCAGCCTAAAACAACCCCTGGGAAATGTAGTTTTCACAAGGCTTACTCTAATGTGTTATTTGAATCAAGTGTTATGAGCCCTGAGAGTCATATTTCCAAGGCTTTGAAGTTCAAGTCTCAGTGACATTGCGAGTTAGCAAACAGTTAAAGTTTATAGACTTTATATATATATCTCTGGCTTTCAAATCTGTTCTGAACATTAAAATCCTGAAATATAGACTGAGAAACAAAGGTATTGGTGCCTTTCCCTTTGCAATCAGTTCTCCGAGCAATTCACCCTATCCCATACCTGAGCAGGTCTAGAGAAAGTGGTTTATTATGAGAGAGACTTTTTGTGGTTTTTAATGTCTGGGTGCATAATTACAAATCAAACATATTCACATTATTAACTTTTATAAGTTTATTAGTCTCAGTGCTAATGAAACCATTCATCCCTTGCAAAGGCACATGGCTCCCTAATGAAACTTTAGTAGATGGAAAAGCAGTTAAGTGAATACATCCAAATGTTTATGCCAAATTCTTTGTGCTGCAGCAAGGAGAGAAAGACCACATTGCTTTCAAGCACAGTCTTGGAAACTAGCAAATATGATGCTCTCCAGCTGTGTCCAGAATTCCCTGTCAGCATCTTAGAGACAGCCCATCTTACTAATGTTAAGCTGGACCCTAAGTGGTGACAAGGATTCTTAACTTACAGAAGTTTCTAATGAGGTTTGCACAGATGTATAGAGGATGGTTCTTATCAATGAGCGTTACAAATGGAATCTTGCTTTAATTTCAAGACACTGGGTTTATGCTGCTGAGAAAGCAAAGGGAGAGATGGGCTATTTTAGACAAATTCTCTTGAAGTCATTCGGTCAAGTACATCAAATTGGGTCAACAAGAGCACCATCAGCCAGCAGAGGTCAAGGCAAGCTACTTGACTGCAGATTCGGTCTTGGTAAGTAGAGGTGAAGATCAGTCATGATCACAGATATATATATTAACAAAGTTGAACAAAGGTGTCTCAGGAAAGATCTACAACCAACGGAGGTCTTCATGCAATCCCAGAATGTGATCTTTTAGCAGCCAGGTCCTTATAGCTAGCACCTTCCCAGCCAGTTCACAGGAATCGTTTTTACACATTAAAAAGACCCTAAAGCAATACCAATTTCCATTTTTGCTTTATTGTACAGTTGAGGTTGTTCCTCGAAGCAGCGAACATGAACGCAAGAATCCAATGGCTTTGTACATCCTGAAAGACAAGGTATAGCTCATGCTTTATGGTTTGGGGACTGCTTTTAACTCGCGCATCAACAGTTAACCTTCATGCAGATGGTATGGGCAGACCTGCTGAAGAATTCAACATTACCATGTGACTTCTTACAGCAGTGGTGCCCAACCTTCATGGCTTGGTGGCCCGGGTGCTGGTGGTGGAGGGGGAACCGGCCGGGACATGCCGAGCTGTGTGCGTGCATGCTGACCCACCACTCGCACAAGTCAAGGTGCGTGCATGCGTGCCAGACCACGGCTTGCACAAGTTGAGCTGTAACTATGCACCAGCCAGCCGCTTCCGTGGCCTGGTTCTGAGAAAAGGTGCCGGAACACGATTCCGGCGCATTCTCTGACAAAAAAAAAGCACTGGGTAGAATGATAATAGAGGACCCTATCCACTCTCAACCAAACTACTGACCTCCTGACTTAGCCTCATCCTAACTCAATGCTTGTGGGAAGAGTCAGATTTTCACAGCTCCTGAAAGGCTAAAAGCCCCTCGAATTCCAGGCGCGAGGCTCTTCCAAAGGGCTGGGGTGGCTACAGAGAGTCTAACTGTAGATTACATCCCAAAGGTGCTTCCCCCCGCCCCAAAGACTGTTGGGTTTTCTTGTTTTTTCCCCTCTTTGTAAACATTTTGCTTCTCCTCC
>JANHFO010003211.1:87978-103914 GCA_032468095.1 Pareas carinatus
GAGGGAGGGAGGGAGGGAGAGAGAGAGAGAGCAATGATGATAGAAGTACTGTTGACAACAACATCAGGAAGAAGTATGGAGACTGGAGAAATATCATGGCCTGAAAGAGGCACTAAAGAAGATGTGGAAAGTAAAAACCAAAGTGGTCCCAGTGGTGGTAGGAACACATGGGACTGTGACTCCTAAGCTGGGAGAGCGTCTTCAGCAGATCCCAGAAACAACATCAGAACTGTCTGTCCAGAAGAGGGCAGTACTAGGAACAGCTAACATACTACGTAGAGCTTTCAAATTCCCAGGTCTCTGGTAGAGGTCCTGAGACTGAGGCAGACATATACCACCTGCAGAGATTATTCAACCAGAGATTACCTTGTTTCCCTCCAACTAACTAATAGGAGCACACAAAGAACATCTTCCAAGGTTTTGCTCCAAGCTTCCACTGGTTTTAGATCATGTCCATTCACCTACTCTCACATCTTTCTTCCAATGAATGCATATGAATTACATAGAAATGCTTTTAAAAAAAATAAGCCTAAAAGTGATTTCAACCAAGCAGTACATAAACTTTATTTCAGAATTTCTTATGTAAATGTAACAATTATTGCAGAGGGAGGTTTGACTGAAGAATGAAATATATAAGGTTGGACATTATTGATATTAATAGTGGTGGTATCAAAATCATTACAAAATTATAACAGTGATACAGTTCAGAAGTGCAGGCTTATATCAAGAGGAAGGGATCATATCAAAAGGAAGAGATCAGTAATTGGATGCTAATATTGCATCCAAATTTTGAATTTAAAAATTTGGTCTGAAAATTACATTCAAAATCTTTATTGGGAACTGGATATGCTGAAAGGGGTCGTATGATAATGTTCACAGATTACATTAATTACTAACTCCTCTTTCTTACTCGTGTTAGAATCAAACAATCCAGCTCTTCACATCTAGTTCAAAAGATACATACTTTCTGTAGAAGTATCTGTATAAGAAGGACATGTTCCCAAAGCCATGTCCTTTAACATGAAACTGCTTTTTAAGAAGAAAAAAATGTTAAACTAATAGGCCAGATCAAATTGACAGATTAATTCTATTCAAGATTAATTTTAGGTATACCTGACTAAAAGGATCAGATTGATTGTGAGTTCATAAGTGGTATGAACTGCCCCCACAAAAAAAGAGAAAGGGGAAGGGAATAGATGTCAGAGTTTAAAATTCTATAATAAATTTATTCCAGACTCACAGAACAGACTTAGTATGAAAATCAAAGCCACTGAATTAAATTACACTTTTTGGCTGCAATTCAGGATGATACACGGGAAACAATTCATATTTTAGATCCTTGTTTAATGCTACGCTTTCCGATTTATTTCAGTGGGTTTCCCCAAGAGAAAATTCTCAATGGATGATGACCCTGGTTTAGAAATAATTGGAGGAGAACATACCAGACAGCTGGAAATTAAATTAATCGAGCCACAGTCCTATTGTGATTCAATCAATCTTTATTATAGTCACAGACTAGAATTGACCCATTGTGTTTGTTTTAATCAAATAACTATCTCCAGCACAAAAATCAACCCAGATGCAGAAACGGATATGCCAAGCAATATTTGATGCATTGCCTGTTGCTATCAACAAGGGAACTTGGTAGACAATCCTTTTAATTCATAAAGTAGATTACAAGAGAATAGACCAAGGAGATCAAGAACAATCTTATTTCTTTGGACTTAGTACACTACTTCTAATATTCATAGGAAATTCCCTCAAACTAAAATAGAATTAGAATTTATTGGCCAAGTGTGCCTGGACACACAAGGAATTTAGGAATTTAGGGCAATCTTCTTAAATTATACATAAAACAATATCTGTGTGTTGTTAAATAAATAAGACTAATTTTAGCCCAGTTTGAAATCAGGAAGGAAGTTCCTATGCAGGAACCTAGACAACAGCTATCTCAGATATGGATTCTTTAAAAGAAATGACTGTCCTTCCTTCTTTTGTCTATAGTTTAGTGCTCCAGAACAATCTCTTTTAAGATGCTGAAGTCTATGAATCCTTAAATAGTTTTCTATTTGAAAAAAATATTTATTTTGGCACATTTAAGGAAGTATCTATGCCCCTAATTTCAAAAAGTCTTTTTACATAACTCTGGAACATAAAATGACTGTATTCATTCTCCAAACTCAGAAAAAACTTATACTCACCTTCTTTACATCTGGAATGTTAAATGTCTTCTTAGTATGAGCAGTCCAACCTACTATCCCAATGTCCAGAGGAAAGACAATTTCTCTTTCCGGGCTCACCAAATTGTCATCGTATTTGGAAGTAGGGGTGACATCAAAGATTCTGCTAGCTAACTCTGGGGTGCCATTGCGGGAACGGCAAACAAACATGCTACACTTGTCAGCTGCTAGTAATTGTGCCAACCTTTGCAGGATTTTATGTGAGATCTTTTCCATACAAGCTGCATCGTCCTGGATTTCAGAAAGCAATTCCAAAAGTATCTCACATTCTTCTACCTTGGTCATCTCTCTGAAGGAGACACCTTCCTTCACATTCTCAGGGCTGGCTCTGAAGAGGTTTGTTAATGCTTCCGGGCGCAGTCTTTTATCATAGAACTCCTTGGCAAATTGTGGGTTGTTCTCCAAATATTTTTCAACATCTTCTTTATTTATTTCACTCATTCTGATTGGCTTCTCTTTGGCAGATTGCTGTTGTTGTTATTTTACTCTTGCATCACCACTGAAACCCAGCAAAAGTCTGATATTGCTTCTAAAGGGAAAAGGATATGTTGTTCATTGTATCTCCAGCAACCATAGATCTGTGCTATGGGCTTTCCAACCTTCTAAAACCCTTGAAGTATGACAGCAGTCCAGTAGCTTATGCCTTCTTAAGTGAATGATCCAGTGACTGCTAATTAAAGAGATGTCAGGACACTAAACCCTCCAGCACTTCACCAGCAATCAATGCTGACTCAAAGGCACCAAAACAAACAAGTAAACCACAACAAACCCAGCTATCCAGCTCTGAAACAAGAGGAATTGTTACCAGCTAGTAAGATGAAATACATAGAAAGGGTCAATAAAACACTTTAGGATATTATTCTACCAACACATAAAGAATTAAAGGACTGGTAAAAATTGGCTGTAGAGTCCTTGGTCCTCTCTAAGCTTGGTTGCTTTTTTTTCAAACCTCACTCCCTTCTAATATTGATGATGTTACCTAGGTGGGCAATGCAACGTCTGCAAGAAAACAACCAATCCCAGAGGATGCCACAATTCAACCCTGAGCTACAAGTTTTCTCTTCTATTGGTAAAATTGGCTGTATTTTTAATTTTAGCAAATATGGGAATATTATTTAATACTGTATTGTGTGATTTTATATTCAAAGTCATATAAGATCAAAATAAAATAGATTTCATTTAAGTTAGTTGGAAAATTCTAATTGATTTAAATGATCAGTTGATCTTTGCCCCAACTCCTGCCTAAACTGACTTAAACATTTTGCTATTATTGTTGCTATTTTCCTTATAGTTGGCCTTGTATTATTAGGAAAGGACTAAAGTCAGAAGTCCAATTATGATCATTTCACAGAATGTTTCATATATGGTCTGCATCAGTAGAACAAGACTCCCCAATGCATTGTATCCTTTACTGCAAAATAGTATGTAAGCAAAATGAAATATCAACTTTAAATATTTTAAAGTCAGGATTTGTGATATTATGTTTTCTTTTTAAATTAATAAAAATCTTCAAACTTTCATCAAGAATTTTGGGTCCATTTTTCTCCCCCGCCATATTACTCACTCATAAGTAAACCACAAAAGAAAAGCTAGAAAATATGTAACAGATGATAAGTGACTATTACAGGTGAACTGGTATGGATGAAATTTGAAGCTGGACAAATCCCTCAAAACAGTTGCTTAGGAATATGTGGGATGCTGTAGGATTAAAAAAAAACCATACTTAAAAGCAGATCTTCCTGGGTTGGTATGGCTGCTTTAGAAGCTGCTCCTTGTTTTATCAACACAAGTGTGCAGGCCCAGCTGTTTTGGTTAGTCTGTTTTCCCCTCTGAAAGAATTCCAAGTATATTGAAACCCCATAGTTAGTCTGGATGCCCAAGATTGATTTCAGATGCTGAAATGGCTTGACAGCAAAGGTTTACTTCATAGCTCCATGTATATAATTTGAAAAACTCCTCTACATTACCTTGTGTCTTTAATTATAGATCAACACTAAGGGTTACTCAACATGAGCAATTTGTTCCAGCACAAGGATGGTCCATAAGGACCACTAGCCATCTCTCCAACATTATTGCCCTCTTTCTATTTTCAGCCCACCAGGAGGCCAACTTCCATTAGTCTTTTCCAGTTCTATTTATAAGTATAAGAGCTGGCAGAGATTGCACTATTTGGCTCACCTGCTTCACTTCACTTCACTGAAGGTGACTATTTCCACTCCAATAGGAGTGTGACAGGAGATTCTTAAAATAGTGAACCTTCTGTAATGTATTGGCTTTGATTGCCGGTGAGTGTTGAATGATAGCTAACTGCTGTGTCGGTTTAAACCCCAGACTGCATGTCTCCAGGACTGTTAAATTGTGTTTTGCGCAGGAATTAATGAATAAATGCTATTGGTCGCCGCCTAATGGTGACCTGCATATAAAGAGCAGTTAGAGCAGTTCCATTTTCAGTGTTGATCGAATAAACGTGTTGTTGTTTCACCGTACCATCTCGTCAATTCCTCACCGCTCTCGAATCTTAACACCTTCAGTGTTTGTAATTCTTTCACAAGGGAAAACAAACTAAACAAAATGGCTGAATATGCACTTTTCAGCTCTTTTTTCTTTCCCTTGTTTCTGTTCCGTTTAGTGACCAATGGTCAGTTATGAGTTTTGGCAGAAAAGAAACCAGAGATCAAGAAAAAAAATTGAAAGTGTTGGATTAGTGAAACACTGAACTTAAAAAAATAATCACAGGATGAGCTTTTTTTTTTGTTAACAAGTTCACCGAAATTTCATTTCACTTAAATTTTCACTGAAACTTCACTGAAGTTTAATGAAATGCAGTTTTAAAATCAGGTGAAATTGACTAGAGTTCTATTATTTTCACTTTCCAACACAAGGGATGGGAAACATGCTTGGTTTTGGTGTTGCTGTGAACATTCCCCTGACAACGCATCACAGGGGAAGTGCCAAGTAGAAGGCAGCGTCTGACGTAAAGGCTTATCAGCAAAGTCTACATGTCCTCAAAGACTCACACATGAAAAGGAATGCAATTGATGGCTGCCTTCTTAGAACAGTGGGAGGGGTAAAGACAGACTCCCAGGCTATCTCTGGGGCCAAAGCCCAGGAAGGAGATGAAATCTGGAAAGAGGTTTCTTAAGCTGACTTCATTTCCAGCCTATTTACGCAGGGGTGTCAAGCTGCTTAAGGACACAGTGGAAAAAGCCTTAAGAGTTACTGTATGTTTACAGAGATCTAAGTCATTTAGAATATAATAAGATCAATTTCAAATATTTAATGCATACCTGAATAGCCTTTTAACCAATTTTCAAATAAAAACAACAACAAAGCAAAACAACAAAACCAATCTCTGCCATCTATTTAAATAAAAATAAAAATAAATTACCCATAAACAACAGCAATGAAAACAAATAACCAGATTAAATGTACATCAGTAGTGAAGAGTTAGTTTATTAACATGGTAGCATAAGACAAACGATAGCAGTTCATTCTTTTTTGAGAGGGGGGGGTCTATTTATTCAGTTCATTCCAAATAGCACCCAACACTTGTATTTATCTTCCAAATGTGTACAGATTCCTTTATCCATTTATAACTTTCTTAGTAAAAAATGATAGCAGTTCATTCTTAAGGACAAAATGCAATTTCATGTGTTCGATTCTGTTCTCAGGGGAGGCATTATGGCACATCAACCCTCCCATCATCGTGATTAAAGTTGAATTTTAAAGATGTGATGAACAATCTTGTTATGATTTTCAAGTAATTTTGGCTAACAGAGGGCTTGATATTTTAATACACAGGTTGCTTTTTTCTTTGATGTTTGTGGTTACTGTAGCAAATGCAACTACTTATGGAATCATTCTTAGTGATGCCTCAGCCTTGAGCTTCTGTAGTACGTGGATAGTCTAAGAAGGATAAAAGATGAGCAGGTGATTATTTAAATAGCTTCAAGTGCCGGGGAAATGCCAAAGGTATTTGTGAGGTTCTAGTCGTTCATCCAGTATTTACATTTAAATACTGTAACCATAGCAATAGCAACTCAGTCTCCTACTTATCCTCAACATTATCCTTGACAATGAACTAGGAATATGGGCAGATCACAATCCAGTTAAAATAATCTGGAAAGGAATATAAAAAAAATTAAGATAGACATTAGATAAATTCATATTAAGAAAAGGACTTTATAGGATTAGCAAAAAACGAAATGGATTTTTTAAAAAGCAAATGAAAAGAAAGAGGATACAACTAAAGCATATTTTAGAGGTATGGCCATAACCTATATGGCAAAGAAAAATAAAGAAAAAACACAAATATATATATTTGTTTAATTATTTGTTTGTTTAATTATTTGTTTAATTAATTATTTAATTGTTTCATTATATGTTTGTTTATTTATTTATTATAAAATTTATATTCCGTCCCTCTCCAAGGACTCAGGGTGGCTCACAATACACTAAAAATTACACTACATTTAAAATTAATTTTTTTAAAAAAATAATAAACTTTAAAAACACATTCAAACCATTCATGGCTGGATCTCGCCATATCACAGAGTTTTCACCGCTTTTCAGAAGGCCAGTAGAGTGGGTATGGTCCGGACCTCAGGAGAGCTGGGGTAGACACAGAGAAGGCCCTCCCCTGTGGTTCCGCCAGTCAACATTGTTTAGCTGACGGGACCCAGAGAAGACCAACTCTGTAGCATCTTACCAGTTGCTGGGAGCTATGCGATGGAAGGCAGTCTTGCAGATAACATGGCCCCAAGCCATGTAGGGCTTTTAAGGTAATAACCAACACCTTGAATTGCGCCCGGAGACCAACAGGGACTCAGTGCAGTTCATGGAGAATTGGTGTAATGTGGGTGTATCTAGGCACACCCACAAAAACTTGTGCGACTGAATTCTGGACCAGCTGCAGCCTCTGAACACTTTTCAAGGGTAGCCCCATGTAGAGTGTGTTGCAATAATCTAAACGTGAGGTGACAAGGGCATGAGTGACTGGGAGGAGTGCCTCTCGATCCAAGTAAGGTCGCAATTGGTGCACCCTAGCCACATCAGTGAGATGGTGATCTAGTTTTATCTGTGAATCTAGGAATACATCCAAATTGCGAGCCTGTTTTGAGGGAGATAATTGCTCCCCCCCACCCCCAGAACCAAGGATGGACAGTCAACATAGTCTTTAGAAGGCAATACCCACAGCCACTCGGTCTTGTCTGGGTTAAGTCTGAGCTCTTTGACTCTCATCCAGACCCTTACAGCCTCCAGGCACCAGCACATCACATCCACTGCATCACTGAATTGACATGGGGTAGAGATATATAGCTGAGTATCATCAGCGTATTGCTGATATCTCACCCTGTATCGTCGAATAATCTCATCCAGCGGCTTCATGTAGATGTTAAATAGGAGGGGAGAGAGGATCGAGCCCTGAGGCACCCCACAAACAAGGGACCTGGGGGTCGACCTCTGTCCTCCCACCAACACTGACTGTGACCGACCAGAGAGATAGGAGGAGAACCACCGTAACACAGTGCCTTCCACTCCCAACCCTCTTAGTTGTCTCAGAAGGATACCATGGTCAATGGTGTCAAAAGCCGTGGAGAGGTCAAGTAGCACCAAGATGGAGGAATGACCCCCATCTCGGGCTTGCCAGAGATCATCCATCAGTGTGACCAAAGCAGTTTCCATGCAGTAGTCAGGCCTGAAGCCAGACTGAAAAGGGTCCAGATAATCCGTTTCATCCAATGGCCACAGGAGCTGAAGTGCCACCACTTTCTCTACAACCTTTCCCACAAAGGGTAGGTTGGAGACTGGATGAAAGTTCTTTAATTCTTTAGTTCTTTAAGTTCTTTAATTCCACCAATGCAACAGGCATGAGTTTGGGCAAGCTGTGGGAGACTGTGAGGGACAGAGAGGCCTGGTGGGCTATGGTCCTTGAGGTTGCAAAGAATCGGACACGACTTAGCGACTGAACAACATCAATCCTACAAATTGTGTTGGATATTGAAAGAATGTTTTCAAAACACACATGCTGGTCATAGAATTCGCTTCTAGTTCTCAAGGCTCCCAAGCGTATGCTTTAGTAGAAATAATTTTAACAGCAGTGAATAAAAAATGTAGACACTTGATACTAATATTTTACCTCTCTTAGTAACATTTATGAGTAGAATCTATTACTGTTTTACTATTTTGGAACACAGTTATTTCATAAAAAATACCTTTCATTTCTAGAATTTCATTGTTTTTCTCCTGCTTTTTTTCTTTCTTACCTCATATGGTATATATCAGAGAAGGCCAACGTTATTTCAGTATTGACTTTTAGTTTGATAAATGTGCTTCTATTTCATTTATTCTTTATTTGTACAGAAACTGCACAGTATTTTTATATTGTTCCCTACTTCCTTTTTTATTAAATGGCTTTATTTGATTTCCCAGAAATAAAGCAGTGAAGTCAAAGAACACCACATAGAGTTGGTTGCCTTGATTTTCAGATGCTTTTTTTGTTCAGGAAGAACATAGAAGCGCCAGAATGAAGCAACGGTCTCATCAGAACTTAGTCAGCAGATAGAAAGCTCATATGCATCACTGTAATGGACATCTCTAGCAATCCAAACTTCTAGAGATCCCTGTCGAAGAAAACTCACACATATACAACTGATCTTGTTAAGTAAGCTTAAGGGGGGCACTTGGCTAAATCCCTTTGTTAATAGCAAGGGGAAAGAATGGTGAAAGATTTGTTCTTTTGAATCTCTCCTGGGCAGTAAAGATCCATAAGTTGTTTGGTGCAAACTGCCAAGTCTCAGGAAGGGATCTAGTGCAGATATATTATTAAATATCAGGAATAATCAGATTATTTTGATAGTTGGTGGTTTTACAGATTGATTTTCTTCTGCATGTGCCTGGTTTCCTTCTAATGTTAGCTTTTCTTCGAGGCCCAAGTTATATCTATCCATTGTCCTTTCATTTATGTTTCTTCTTTGAAGCCTAGTCCTGTTCTTTAAGTCTCGCATCCCCTTATTATTATTTTCCTTTGCTGTCAGCATTAAATCACTTTGAATTCCACAAGGAAGAAAGATGAGATACTTAAATGTGTTGCACTGTTGGAGGAACTCCAAGTTTTGCACTTGGGTTGCTTCTCTTTTCTTACCCTACCAATCACATTCTCATAGAAGAAGCTTTGGAGAAGTGCAGCTTATGGCATGCTAAATATTATATATCTTTCTGTCTTGCCTGCTTTGCTGATCCTTGGGATAATTCAATGGGCAGCATATGCTTGGTTGGTAGTTCTTTATTTGTCCTTCAACCTATTGGCCAGACATGTTATGTCAATAGTTTCAATCTAACTTATCAACAGGTATTCTTGTGTTATTTTTCAGGAGGAAAAACATTCACCAAGACATGAGCAGAATATATGTCAATTTCTACTTTGGAGAGTACAGAACTAAACTTGAATTGGGAGTTTTCAATTAAACATTCAATCTCTAAAGTCAGAAATTGTTAGGCTAAACAGATGAAAAGCTAATAAATGAAGCACATTTTCTAATAGTAATAGTATGGTAAACAACAAAGTTGAATTTTTGCCCTTTAAAGAGTATCATCTAACAAAGTCTGTGTGCTTTGGTAGGAGGATTATTTGGTTTAGTTTGGGGATTATTATTTTTTTTGGCCCAAACACTTCTCCATTCTCTCTCCCTCTTGCCACTGCAGTATGAGCAGAGTTTATGGGGTCAATGTTTGCAAAAGGAAGCTTAAGCAGTCATGTCAAAAGGGTAATTGGCAGAAAGAGATCCCTGCCTCTAAGGAAGAGGAATTAAGCTTTCCTTTCGCACCTTGGGACCATCTAGGGCTCATTGCTGTTAGACCTACAAGCCCTAATTATGAAGATCACACCCCGGGTCATGTTATGCATTGAGACAAGAGTTATTTCAAGTGAGAATAAGGTCATAGCTCTTTATGTGGTACTGATTGATCTTTAGAGTTTGCATTGGGAGCTAGAGATAGCCTGGGATGGAAATACATTACCATTCCTAGGACTGCTTAATTTATATTAGGCTTTGGCAGCTTTCAGCAGAAAGCCTACACATTTGGATCAGATAACAATAGTTCCTTCCAAAAAGAATGTAAGGAAGAACTTTTAAAAAGAATGCAATTACCTGCTTCTCAAACAATGATTCTTCCCCTCCCAGAATAAAACTTTAATCTATTGTGAGAGGGGGAAATGCAATAATCATTTTTCTTTGGACTTTAGTAAAGGATTCTTTTGGCATTTATTCAGACCAAACATTTAAAAAAAATAAAAGGAAATTTCCACTGGTATAGCCAGTTATGACTGGATTCATTTCTTGCTCATGGCTAGCTTTTTAGTGTCACTGCAGCAATACAAAACATGAGTCTAGTCATTCTTGCAGTCCAAAGCAAATAGGTAGTATACAAAAGAAATTATAAGTAATTTACAGTGGGTCACTTCACTAATCTAATATTTCACAGTTAAATACAGTATGTGCAATTTCCCACAAGACATTAGGAGAATCATGCATTATGTAAGACCAATTTCTACTAGAAGGGATGTCCGGAGAGAATGATCGAGTTGAAAATGTTATTTACCTAAAAACACTGGCATTTCAACTTTAACTATGGAGATCATGCTGAAAAAGAAAAGGGAAAGGGAAATCTTGAACCTGCCCATCAAACGTTGATAGTCAACAGTTTGACCAAGCAACAAGATGGTGGATAGAACATTTTGATGTAAGCCACTCCTCTTTTCATATGTGTGCAAAGTTAATGTGTGTGTATAAAAGGGGCAGGTTTGGTATTGTAAAGTTCAGTAAACGCCTACAAATTTAGATTGTTCCCAGCATACATTGCTGACCTTGTCACACCCAATATTGAAGATTATTTATGCATACCTATTCAGGTAACAAAGTTTGGGAAAGACATTTACAACACAGCAGTTTCTTAACAAGTAATTGTCATATATTAGTTTGCTATTCTTAACAGTATTTAAATTAAAGTACTAGATTTAATCAATGGGTTGGACTTAGATTTTACCTTGGACTAACTTAAAAGAAGATTGGACTAAAATTTGCTTAAAACAAATTATTATAAAGTGTGTTTTAAAATGAATATAGCTCAGTAGTAAACCATAAATTTTACCCCCAGAAAAATCATATGTTCAGTCTCTGGTATAGCTTGTCAAAAGGCTAGTGTAAAAAGTAATTTGAAGGACAAAAAGTTTCACATTGTATAAGTTATCAAGGTTTACCATATAGTCAGCAACATGGATTTAGACTGGATTTGACATTTTTATCCACCTATCAAATCTTTCTCAATGACCTGGGATAGCCAGTTGTTGTTTGAGAGCATAAAAAGTATGGTCACAGGATGTAAGCTGTTCCAAGCAAAGTTGCATTTTGCAATTGACTGAAGGTGATTTTGTCAATGCTGATGATGTTCTTATCAGCTAACGAGCTCCAGATATTTTGGTTTTCAAGATGCTTATTACTATTGGTACTATCTTTGCTTTCTCTTGCTGCAGTCTTTCAACTTCTATTTTTTGGTGATTTTCTTCAGTTCTTTCTCTTTTATTCTGCTTTATCCAGATACTGCAACATTCACTACCCATTTGGGGAAGGGGGAGGGGACGAATTAAGAGGAGAAAGAGAAGGAGGGGATGGGGGGAGAGAAGGAGATGATATTTAGGGTTATCAGGTCTCTAATACTTAAATACTGTCTAATGGTCATTCAGAGTTTTACAACCTAATCTAACAGTAATAAATAGACAAAAGCACCATAAACATACATATGGAATTACTAGTTTCTGGAGCAGAAGATTTTTTCAACCCCATGGTTCTGAGTATCATATCTACAATGAAACACTGGGATTCTCAAATTACTTGATGCCTCCTTCAGGAAAAAAGATGCTGTAATATGGAAAGATGTTTTATTGGCCATTCCAGCCAAAATGATGACAGAAGTGGCGATAACTATTTGGATACACTTGCCTCAATTTCGTTTTCAATGACACAACAAATTAACTGCCAAATAATTCTACAAATTCCACAAAAGAAAAAGCAACAATACAATCCAAAATGCCAATTGTTTTGATTTTATAAAAGTGAACAACGTACTCCAGGAAGAATTCACTGGTGCAGATTGCATGCCCTTATTTTTCTTATTTATTATTCTGAGAACAAACCTGTCCATGATTTCTTTTGCCAACATGAACTAGCCCTGACTTATTGATACTATATTTTGTATCCCTACTTCACTTGTGCGCTACTGAGTGACATAATTATCTGTCAATGTCTTAATTTTACCATTTGAAAGTGAAATACACAAGCAACGGATAAGTGAAGTTGCCAGAAGAGACATCAGGCCCTTAGATAGAATATTGGATCCAACAATGGCTACATGCACTATACTGCAGATTGGAACATTACAATTCTATAAACAAAAATCCTCTTTATCGAATCCAAATTTGTTGCAGTTAAAAAGGCAGTTTAAATACTAGCATACCAGAGTGACTAAAGAAGAGCTTGAAACTGTGGAATAACCATCGACGCAATAAAGCAAATGGGGAAATAAATATAATATAAATATCTATTGTCACTATAGTTAACTGAATTTAAACAGAATGAGGAAGCATTGAAATTTAACAAATTATTATTAAATTATTTGCTTTATAAAATGAAACTTTCTTCAGCAGGATATATTATGAAGTTAGTAAATAAAATGCAACAATACTTTTGACTTTCTTCCATTCCTTCTACCTAAGAGTATAATTTTAAAGTAGATAATGAAGGATTCAGTTGTGTGGTTACAATTCTCATTTAAACTGATCTCATTAAAGTTAAGTACAGATTCATACAGTCTTTTTTATAATTGAGTGCTAGGGACTTATTTTCAAAGAATTAAGGATAGAAGTAATAAATAAATAGTTATTCAATTTAAACAGTTTGAACATTGATCAAAATTCTGAATATATCAACATTTTAATTTGTGATTGATTTTCTTGATATATACAATCATTTTTTAAAAAAATCTGTAACTGTAATTTATATGATAATAGCACAAAAGCAAAGAAAAAAGGTCAGAGATGAGCAAAGCTGCTAAATACAGATACAATAAGATGTATTTCATTTTCAAAAAGCTAGAATTTTGAGTTCCATAATCTTGGACTTAAAAGTTCAGGGACAGGTTCTAAATAGGCTATGTGACAAGAAACAGGAAACAAATTCTAAGGCAAAGAATTTTCAAAATGATGAGAAAGAGGAAACTTGCAAAAAAGAAAAGAATATGCTCATCTAATTCAAAGCTTAGAAGTAGTTCCCAGTAATTGAAACATAAGTAAAAAGAGCATAAGAATCTTATGTTCATTTTAGAGATCTCATTTTTCTATTTACCAGGCTTCAATGAGAATCTGGCTGAACTTTTGTCTCGGTATGATTATGGCGTTCAGATTCCAGATTCTTTTTCTGAGTGTATTCTTTAAACTCACGCTTATAAAAGATCTAGTAAGGCTTTCCCTTCATAAATGGATTATTTTGGCATCACCTCATATATTTAAGAAACAGTTGCTATATCATTTATAAAGACTGTGAAATGTCCTAAGGCAAAAAGAAAACCAATGTCTTTAATTTCCAATTCAACAGAGGATGGGATCAGTCATAATCATAATTCATTTTTTTTTAAAAACTCAGTCATTATAAATCTGAATCAAAATTAGCCTGTGTACTCAAATGGGTATTCTGAAATCCATACATATAAAACAACCTTTCAACTGTTTGTGTAAACTGTCTGAATTCACAAGCATTCTGTTAATTCATTAACAACTGCCATTTGTTTACAAAATAGGTTTAGAGTATAATCCTAAACATGTAATCTCCACTAAATTCAATGGATCTTAATATGCAATGTAAGTGAGATTCATGAGAATCATTAAAGAGTGATGTTATAGAGAAAAAGTGTCAGCAACAACCAGTTCTTTCTCTTTGAAGAACAGATTTGAACCTGCCCCCCTGAATTTTAGTTCAAAAAATATAACACAATCATTGGCATGGGAGGCGTCGGGAGGTGCTCGAGAGTTCATGACCTCCATGACGGCCATGGACCTGACCCAATTAGTTCAGGGCCCCACTCATACAGGAGGACACATGCTGGACTTGAGTTTTGCTTCTGGACAGTGGTTAGATGATCTGAAGTTAGGGGAATTAGTCATTGAACCCCAGTCATGGTCGGATCATCATCTCCTCAAGCTCAACTTCCTCTCCGCCACGCCCCACCGTAGGGAGGTGGCACAAACAGTATGGTTTCCCCCCAGGTGCCTGATCGACCCGGACAAATTCCTGATGGAGCTTGGGCCTTTCTCAGAGATCTTGTCCCATAGCTTGATCGAGGATCTCACGGCCTCCTGGTATAGGGAGGCCAGTGGGACCCTTGACCGGGTTGTCCCTTTTGAGGCCTCTGACCCGGCATCGAGTCACCCAGGTCCCTTGGTATACTGAGGAGCTGAGGGTAATGAAGCACCGGAGAAGAGGCCTAGAGAGCATCTGGAGGACAAGCCTCTCCCAATCCTACCTAGGCGTGATCAGGGTGGCTAAGAATAGCTATTTTGCCACCCTTATCGCTTTTGCAGATAACTGTCCCGCCGCCCTATTTTGGGTAACCCGCTTTCTCCAACAAATGGAGAGTCAGGTTGACCAGCTTGGGGGCCAGGCGGAGAATTTCAGCTGCTATTCGCAGGAAAAGATCAATGGGATTTGGAGTGGCTTGGACTCAGATTGGACTAGTACAGACGAGATGACGGAGGCAAGTCGTGAGAGTGTCAGCTGGGTTGAGTTTGATGCTGTGACTGGACAGGATCCTGGGATGGCTTAACACGACCACATGTCTATTGGACCCGTGCCCCTCCTGGTTGGTGCTGGCCTTCCTGGAAGCGACACGAGGCTGGCTCCAGGCTGTTGTGGGGGTTTCATTGAATGAGGGGTTCTTGCCACCCTCCCTAAAGGAATCAGTGGTCAGACCCCTCCTCAAGAAGCCCTCACTGGACCCAGCTGATTTAGGTAATTATCGTCTGGTCTCCAATCTTCCCTTTTTGGTGAAGGTTGTAGAGAATGTGGTCGCGTATCAGCTCTCCAGGCACCTGGAGGAATCAGTCTATCTGGATCCACTCCAGTCCGGGTTCCGGACTGGGTACAGCATGGAAACAGCATTGATCATGTTGGTGGATGATCTCTGGAGGGCCAGAGATAGGTGTTGTTCCTCTATCCTGGTCCTATTAGATCTCTCAGCGGCCTTTGATACCATCGACCATGGTATCCTGCTGCGCCATTTGGGGGGGTTGGGAATAGGCCGAACCGTCTTTTGGTGGTTCCGCTCCTACCTCTCGGACCATTCACAGTCAGTATTGACAGGAGGGCAGAGGTGGCCTCTCGGCATCTCATTTGTGGGGTGCTGCAGGGGTCGATCCTCTCGCCTCTTCTGTTCAATATTTATGTGAAGCCGCTGGGTGAGATCATCCGTGGCTTTGGGCTGGAATTCCATCAGTACGCTGATAATACTCAGATGTACATTTCCACCCCAGGCCACCCCAATGATGCCGTGGAAGTGATGACCCGGTGTCAGGAAGCTGTGCGGATCTGGATGGGGAAGAACAAACTCAGGCTCAACCCCTCCAAGACTGAGTGGCTGTGGTTACCGG
>JANHFO010003211.1:158666-176436 GCA_032468095.1 Pareas carinatus
TATAATGTTCTATGAAAATAAAAGAACAGTTACGGAAACCTACTGAGTCTAATTCAGTTAATGGGCTAGATCCAACCTTAACATGAAATATATAACATGCTTTGCTTAAAAAATAGCTTAAATAAGCTACTTGTCAGAAAAAGCAGTCAGGTTCCTGGTCTAGAATGGGATTCCTAATCCAGATCAAGATACCACTATAATTTATTTCCTACTCCGAAAGTTCCTTTAGCGCAAACAGTAGGATGGTGCTTATTTACTTAGTAAAAATCTAAAGGAGATTTAAAGAACAAAATTAGTGAACAAAGGAATAAGATTATATGATCATCCCCGCCTATTATTTCACCTCTCAAAACTCTCATAAGAAAATCATTTTCATTTAAAATATGAATGCTAAGGCATAGGTTCTGACTTTGATAAGGTAATTGTACCTATTATGAAAAGTTAATGAAAGGTTATGTAAGGGCATGCAAACCAAAACATATATAAAGGGCATTGCAAACCAAAACAACTAGATATAAGGGCAGTTCCTTCCCTCATGTCATCAACCTACTAAACAGCTGACTTACACAGCAGTGTTACTGCAGAGAGTGTCCTTGTGACAGGATGAAATGATTTTTGTGACATGTTGTCCACACTTTATAACATGATAACATGATGATATGATGAATTTTGTGTACTTTATTACTATAAATGTATCTTATGCTTATATACACAATTGATTATGAGTATATATGCCTATATATACAAATGATCATGATTATGCATATATATACAAATGATCATGCTTATGCTTATATATTCAAATTGTATATAAATATATCTTGATTGTATTCTTGTTAAGTATGTAGGTAGGTATTGAGCATGTTCACTGAAGATGAATTCTTCGTGTGTCCAGATACACATGGCAAAATAAAAATTCTGATTCTGAATCTGATGTAGTACGGTAGTTACTCAAGTATCTTTTCACAACTTCCCTATGCTATTTAAGTTGGGTTCATTGTATAGGGGAAGGCTAACAAAGAGACTCCTAATTTAATGCCCCCATTGCTTCAGTTGCAATGAATTAATTTTCATTGACCAAATAGACACTTGTGGTTTGAGTTGGTTGAATAAGATTATGAGAATAGTCAGTTGTAAGCTTTCTTTTGTCTCTGGAAAAGACCTGCTTTCTCACCAGATCATAGGAAATGGTTAGTGGGGAATAAAATTTTCTGCCATAATGCTTATAGGAATACATCAGTTCTAAACTAAAAATTGTTCCATTGCTGCGAAATTGTTCCATTGCTGCAATTCCTATAAACCCTTCTTTTTATTTCAATAAAAGTGGACCTTTTGATGATCATAATTGAAAAAAATCACAAACTTTTGTGGATTCACAGGATCTGATCTAATATATAGGATGCAATAATGCCTTTTGTGATAGTACAGCAAAGTGAGCCAAATAGCTTTCCACTTTGGGTTTTACTGTTCGTTTACAAGTTACTTCGTTTTTTTATTTATTCCTATTTTTATTTGTATCCCATTTTTATTATTTTTACAAATAACTCAATAACTGTCCACCTGTTATTTCCCCCACAATAACAACCCCGTGAGGTGGATTTGGCTGAGAGAGATTGATTGGCTCAAAATCATCCCACTGGCTTTTATAGCTAAGGTGGGACATGAAGTCACGGTCTCCTACTTTCTAGCCTGGTGCCTAATAAACTAAATCAAACTAAACAAACTTACTGTTGCATTTCGGGATTGGTGAGGCATTGATGAAGCAAAGGTGAACAGCAACATGTTTATTCAGTTAACACAGACAAGGAACCCTACTAATGGCTGTTTAGCAACTATTTATACAGGTCGCTGCCTAGTGAATAGAATCCAAGCAACAGTTCCCCCACCACACAAGTTAACAGTCCTGGAGACCGGCAGTCCTGCACTTAAACAGATACAGCCGTTAGCAATGATTCAGCAGTTCCAGGCAATTAAAGCTAATACATAACACTTGCCATTAGATAACCACATTCTACTCTCTACTCTTTCCACCTGTCTGTCTGACAATCTAAGGGTAAAAGACTGGAACCCAAAGTGTGAGTTCTTTTCAACTAGTAAATCATTCTTTACTAGATCTGTAGTAAAGCCTCAGAAATGTCTATTTTGCTATGTGTTCAGACTTGCATATCAACTAAATACATACAAATGCTACTTCTGTGTTCTATTTCCTGCTTTCTCCATGTGTATGCTTTCAAATTAGCGTTGACTTTTGGCAACTGCCTGAACTAATCCCTGAAGTATTCTTGACAATATTTTGGAAGTGCCTTTATATTGGACTGGCAGTTGCTTCATCCAGCTGCTTTTTCTTCAGTCTTCTAAGGAAGCTATCTCTGAAGGGTAAATCTTTCCTCCCTTGTTCCACAGTGATTCCCTTTCTTCATTGGGTCTTTCCCCAGAACCTCTGCTCAGTTTTTGCCAGCTTCACCTTGAACTAGTAGTAAATCACTCCACATGCAGCTTCATTTACCAGCTTCTACTCTTTCATTTCTGCCCTAAAATTCATCCTTCTTCCCATCTGCCTTTTATTTCAGACTGTACTTTCTTGCAGAAGCATAGTTCCCCTATGGAGAAATACTGTCTATGAGAAAGTTATAAGAAACTACTCTATATCTCCTATGTTCTTGTCATCTAACAAATACGGAGAGTCTAACAGGGAGCTGGACAGTTTCAGGGAAATCTAAAGGCCTACACTAGCAATTCTTCTCATCCTCTTTGCTTTTTTTCATTTTATTATGTATTGTGAAATGGGGGGGGGTAAGCTTTAACTTTAAGATTATTTATTTAATTAAATATAAGGATAAAACAAAAGATGCTGAGACTCTAGAAAGATGCAGGGAAAAGCAACAAAGATGAATGACTAAGGAAACGAGGTACATTTAGCTTAACAAAGAGAATGTTTAGGAGTGACATAGTGGTCTTCCAATACTTGGAGGGCACAAGGAAGAGGGCATCAATTTATTGTCCCAAGTACCCGAGGACAGGACAAGAAGCAAAGGTGGAAGCTTGTCAGAGGGAGATCCAACCTGGAAATAAGGAGGAACTTCCTAACAGTGAGAACAGTTAATCAGTTGGACACTTTGCCTCCTGGGGTTGTGGGTGCTCCATCACTGGAGATTTTCAAGAAAAGATTGGGCAACCATTTGTCCAGGATAGTATAAGGACTCCTTCTTGGAGTGGGGTGTTGGACTAGATGACTCCAAGGTCCCTTCCATCCCTATGCTTTTATGATTCTATTTATAAGACTATGAATTGTGTAGCAATGCATCACTTAGATACCATGCTTCTCTTTATATTATGCCCTTTCATGTGAATTTTTCTATAGCATGAATTATTTTTCCTTCTTCAGCTTTCACTGAAGATATAGCCTGAAGGCACAAAATACAACCAGTAGGTGGAGGCATGCCAAAATCAGCAAGATGGCAGACAGAGCATTGGAATGCAAGCTGTTTGAACATTCATTGCCAACAGATGAGAAAAGGAATGCTGGCTTACACCACAATGCTCCATCTACCATTTTGACAGTTTCAATTCTCCCACCTTCAAATGCCAGTGAATAGATCACCTTTGGTTAAACTGGTATCTCTTCCAAACCATTAATTAAGCCTTCTCCCCCTCAGAATACCACAGATAATGTCTAGCATTTGTAAGAAAAAAAAGTGTCACATCAATTTTTAAATGTGTTGAATGTTCTTGGTTTTAAAAAAATAAAATACAAAGAAAAGAAATCAGATTCCTGTTATAAACAGAAAAGCCTTTCTTTTCCAGAAGTGTCCCCATTGTCAAGAGAGCTGACTGGTATATCCCCTTCTACTCCATTTTGAACCAAGTGTTGAGAGCTTTTCGCTCCTTCCTGTAATAAATGACATTAATAACAAGATAAGGCTGGTAGAAATTATAAACATAATTCACAACAAGTAGCACTTCACGTTCCTGGATCTATATCTGCCATCTACTTCATCCTTTGTCAAATGACAGAATTGAAAATGAGGAAAAAAGTATTCAAAATGAGAATTAAGGCAGTGGGGGTGAAGGAGTCAAAAGAAAAGATTGGAGAAATCTTGAGGGAATATAAATTCTTGAATTCAGTGTGTTTATTTGAATGAAGGCTGCATGACATTTGCTGTCATGAGCCTATTGCGCTCACAGCTCTGAACCTTTCATTTTGCTGGCAAGCCTGTCATCAGCTAACACAAAAATAGCATGTGTTAGTCCATCTTTACTCATCAGGACAAATACTATTTGAAACAATAATTTACCAGAGAGTGTTTTGTTAAAGGCAACAACATACTTCCCGATCCCGGCTTCTCTCTCATGGCAAGATAGCTGATAGAAACCTCAACTGAACTGCAACTTTTAGATTCAGACAATTAAAGAAAATAATGTTATTTTTCAAACTTTGTCAGCAATACAGGTTTTGTGTACAACTATGAATGCACTATTTTTTTACAAGAAGGACCCTTGAAGGTCTAATTCAAAAGTTCACAAAAGAAATGGGAAACTCTGAATCGATAATTCAGAGTCAATTTTCTAGAGAATTGGAAGCCAGTTTGAACAAAGAGACGTGAAATGCTGATAATATTGATGAAGTGGATGAGGCTCCAATGCAATTCTTAAAATGAAAAGACACTTGAAAGCACAAGTTGTAACATGAAATGCCAACTTCAGAGAGATCTCTTTCAAAGTTGTAAATGGCAAACAGCTATGTCAGCTGAAGAGCGTCTCAAATATCTGCAATATTTACTTCTCAGCTGTCCAGTGCTGCGTACCATTCAAGCAATGGCTTTGCTATCACCTTGGCTGCCCAGTATCTCAGGATTTTTCTCAATTCTCTAGTTTGATTAACTGGATCTCTTTTGACTTTTGAAATCGACTTTTGTTTGGTCTTATAAATATTCTTATTTTTTATTGTCTTGTATTGTATTGTCTCTCCTCCCCTCCTTTATCTGAAAATTCAAGAGCTTATCTTAGGAACTGAAGAAGGGACAGTAGTAAGATCTCCTGGGATGTGAGGGTTTTTTTCTTACTCTATTTTGAGATTGTGAAAATCAACTCAGAATTATTATTGGGAAATGAATTGGAGAACATATGGATTAAGTCAAATTATACCTTTCAATTTCTAAAAATTGAGCTGATTTTCCAAATCCATTCAGGAAAAGAAGGAATTGTATGCACACATATAAAGCCTTCTGAGATGATTCAGTTAAGAAGTTTTTGGTCTTTTGGAAACTTCCCAAGGCATGATTTTTCCAAAAAAACTAGGAAGTCCCCTGGGAACCTGTAAATTGGCTTGCATGCCCTCTCCCATGATCTTATTTCTTTGTATCTTTCTTCTGCTTTTAATAGTTATTTAAGATGTGTTTATTTTATTGTTCACTATCCAGAATCACATTTTATCTATGTTTTCGTAGATTTTCATGGGTGCAGGTATGTAGGTCCAGGTATGTTCGGGTCTTTTCCCATGTAGAATGGAAAGTCTCTTGGTGACGTTTCGGCAAGGTTTTACTTGCCATCTTCAGGCTGGTGCTTTTTGCTTCTCGCTAGTCAAGAAGCCAAAAGCACCAGCCTGAAGATGGGAAGTGAAACCTTGCCAAAATATCACCAAGATATTCTCAATCTTACACACATTTGATTAAAAATGAATTTAAAATGAATCATTTAATTGATTTGATTTAAAAAGGCAGTTCAGAAATTTAATCCAGCTGATGCCAAATGTTCAAAATGAATGTTTGCACCACTATGGTGAATAGCATCGGTTTAAACAAGATATTCTGGGACAGAGACAGTGGGAGGGTGGCATTTCCCAAAAGTAGAGCTATGGAAACACTTCTATTACCATCCCTTGTCTCCTTTCCACATTTCACTAAATGATTCCTGTTTTCAAAACCTGGAATCATTTAGCTGTTTCTCATAATATTTGTCCACTTTTTACTACCTGCTGGGGAAGACTTGTTGTCAGTGATGGAGAGTCAGCCACAGAGTGACATTTTGCAATCACAGAAAGAGTGTGTGTTTTTAATGCTTCCTGTTTGTGGGAATCCTAACAAAGCTGGTAACAAGGTTTAAAATCTCCTAGCTAGTCTTCTTTCAGAGGACAGTTGTGTTTCTGAGTGTTCCTTTTCAGAAGTTATATGGTTTCTACAGTTACAGAAGAGAAAATGACGCCTTACACCCTTGAGAAAATGTCATGGGCTTTTATCTCATTTGAGTGTACTGCAGGAGTTTACTTCTGCCAAGGAATAAGGATTAGGTTGTTAAGCAGGATGTGATTGAACATGATTAAGGTAGCCCATGCACTCCATGCCCAACCATGGAGTTTCTTTACCTCTGAACCAGAGCATCCTAGGATGAATAACTCTCTGAAATATCTTCACCTTTTGTTCTGAGGCTTTCACCATGTTAATGAATGAGCACAGGAAGTCTGCTGAGTTCATTTATCTGAAAATAATTTGTTCTATAAAGTCTAATTTCTCTTGTTATGACAAAAGTGATTGTTAATAAACACTTGTGATCCAATCTGTGCTTTCAGGGCTGTTTATGCATATGCTCAGCATGTTGCAAAAAAAAAAAAAGCCCAAATCTGGTTAGGTTCATTATAATAGTCATGAATAATACATGACTTTAGAAAGCAGATTTTTCTTCTTTTTCCTTTATATAAAAAATGCCAGTCAGGAGAAAAATACAGCCCCTTGGGATGAATCTTGAGGGAAGCTAGGGAAGATGTTTGCCTTAATCTCCAGATACTTGGGCTTTGAAGTACTGTATGGGAGAAGGAATAGCAATAGTAATGGCAGTTAGACTTATATAACGCTTCACAGTGCTTTATAGCCCTCTCTAGGCCGTTTACAGAAATCAGCATATTGCCCCCAAAATTCCAAAAATCCATTTATTCTATAGTCTTCAAATAGAGGACATATCAGATATTAAACTGATAAGAACAGATACTACACTTGATCTTAGCCAAAAGGCCGAGATGTGATGAACAGTAACACCTGTGCATGATATTGTTGCTTCTTGTGGTTGTCAGTCTTTGATGATGAATGTTGCTAGATGTGAATCATGTTTGCATCTTCCCTTTTCATCAGAGATCTTTGGGTTGGATAGCTAGGCAGCTAATCATTAAAAGATTATTGGAAAGTAAATGCTGCCTTTTCGTTTGCATTAGTTGCCAATATTGTTAGATGGGTGCAAAATAGAACAGGGAGAAAACGGAAGATAACTTGGATTCATAAACCTAACCTGTCAGAAAAGAGTCAGACTTTTCTGAAGTTATTTGAATTCCTGCAGTCCAGGACTGGTTGGTTTATTTGATTATGGACCATAAAGTCAGTGTCTATCCACCTTATCGATTCTCTTTTATTCTCTTTCCTTCCACCATAGCTTGTAGTCCTAAATTAGTCTAGGCCTTAAGGGGGCCACTAAAGACTTCTTAGAAAATGTAGTTTTGAAGCAAATGTGGAATAGAATAGTACAAAGGTTGTGGAAATGCACTATGTATTTATTTTTATTAATTTAGCAAACTTATAAGGCATGCATTTCTTTTATATCTCTGGGTGGCTTAGAATAATACAGTGAAAATAATAAAACGTCATTAAAAATAAAAAAAATACAACAGACTGAGATGATAAGCATTTAATAATAGCATTAAAAAGTCCTGGGAATATGCGGCCACACATTTGACACATATCCCATGGTGTTCTGATTAGAAAGCTAGCTAAGTGTGAGATAGATGACAGTTAAATGGAAACATAGATGCTTGAAAAATTGTTCTCAAAGAATACACATCAATGGTTCCCCATCAAGCCGAAGTATTGAGTGAGGTGCCATAAAGTTCAGTCCTAGATCCAGCACTCTTCAATAATAAAAGATTTGGATGAAGATGTTGAGAAAATGCTTATCCAATTTTGCAGATGATATAAAAGTGAGTGAGTAAAAGTTGATGCTGTAGAAGACTGGAATACAATGTCACACTATTTTGATATGCTAGAAAAAAGGACTGGTGGGGGAAGGATAGAACCAAATTTGACTGAGACAAAAGTTCCCCATTTAGGAAAATAAAATCCAATCCACAGGTATAAAACTTTTGAATGAATAAGTTGTTTACTATTAAATAACATAATGGAGCTTTACGTCCCCTTGGAATAGCTCCCAGGAGATATGTATAGTTTAATGAAAAGAAGGGTTGGAGTGACATGGCCGCACGGGAGGAGGTGGCATGAGCTCGCTGGTCCGGAGGAATGGGGACCTTTTTGGAGCTCTGGAGAGGCCAGGCTCCCCAGAATTCAGGGGAGCTTGGCAGTGAACTAGGGAACTTCTTCCACACCCGTAGAGTGTATTTTTCCCTCTAAGAGATCTCCGGCATGGTTGTGAGCCACTCAGGGATTACCTGGATTCTGCGGAGCGCGGAGAGCGCAGTGGCCATGATGGTGGTTTCTGGCTTTCAGTTTCACGTTGCAGCCTATGTGGCCCCCGAGGGGCCGAGGAGAGGCCGAAGAGAGGCTTCGTAGAGCCTCGTGGTGTCTCCGGAGAGTCAGACTGAGCTGAGATGAGTAAGGAGCCTGACGAGGGAGCCAAACGGCGAGTAAAATGGCAGAATGTAGCAGTGCGCCGGCGGAGCCACAGGCAGGAGTGTGTGCGGCCCACAGTATGGTTTGTCACTGGCAGAGACACCACCTGATATTTTTCGTTATTCTGTATGTCGGGTGCAGGTTGTCGATGACCAGGTCCCTAAACAAGCATGAAGGTGTGATGTCTGGACATCATTGTCAGCGCAGGAAATGGCGCAGGGAATGGCAGCAGCAGTGGTAGGGAGTCACTGCGGATGGATATGCTCCTCTGTCCCTCTGGAGGAGGAACTGAAGGCGGGGCCCCGGGCATCCTTTGGGGCCCGGGATGAGAAAGATTGTCCCCTCTGGATGGGGTGCTGCTGAGTCTCCTGGGTGGTTGGGGATGAAGATGCCATTGACCAGGCCACCGTGATGCTTTTATTTTCTGGTGTGGCCCTATCATGAAAACATTCTCCACCTCCCCCTGGTTTTGGGGGTTCAGATTGTTGCCTGCCTGCCAGAAAGATATGCCCTGCTGGTTTGGAGATCTACTTAAGGATTTAGTCCATCTGCCCCCCAGATAATGGCTCCTCCAGAACTTTGCCCTGGACAATAGCTCCTCCAGAACTCTGACCCCTGTCTCCCATAAATGACCATGGTATATCACCCCATCCACATTAGGGCACTGCGGGAGTCCTCCCTCTCGCAGGCCTGACCCATTATACTATCCAGGGCCTACCTCGAGGACGGGTCCTGGAACCCCGAGACGTGGCACGCTGCAAAGGCTTTCCAGCTGCCAGACAGCTGATTTTCACCTGTCAAAGTGGCTAACGCGATCGCGGGGCTGACAGACCTGAAGGATCCGTCTTGCAGTGTCTGCGGTGCCACCGGACATCCGGACGCAGTCAGTGTTGACAGGAGGGCAGAGGTTGACATCGTGCGGCCTCTCCTGCAGAGTGCCTCAGGGGTCTGTCCTCTCGCCTCTCCTGTTCAACCTTTATATGAAGCTGCTGGATGAGATCATCCATGGCTTTGAGGCGGAGTACCATCAGTACGCTGATGATACTCAGTTGTACATCTCCCCTCCAGGCCACCCCAACGATGCTGTCGAGGTGATGTCCCAGTGCCTGGAGGCCGTGCGGATCTGGATGGGGCACAACAGACTCAAATTCAATCCCTCCAAGACCGAGTGGCTGTGGCTGCCGGCGTCTCGATATAGCCAGCTTACTCCATCGCTGGCTATTGGGGGCAAAACTTTGGCCCCCACAGAAAGGGTTCGCAACTTGGGTGTCCTCCTGGATGTATGGCTGTCCTTGGCAGATCATGTGGCAGCCATCACCAGGGGGGCTTTTTACCAGGTTCGCCTGGTACGCCTGTTGCGTCCCTTTCTAGATCAGAATGCCATGCGGGCGGTCACTCAAGCACTCATCATGGCTCACCTGGACTACTGTAACGCTCTCTACATGGGGCTCCCCTTGGGACATGTCCAGAAGTTCCAACTGATTCAGAATGCGGCTGAGCAAGAGGTGTTGGGGACTAGTGGTAGAGCACATGTGACTCCTCCTGCGCGAGCTGCACTGGTTGTCGGTGGACTTCCAGGTGCGCTTCAAGGTGCTTGTGATGATCTTTAAAGCGTTCCATGGCTTAGGACCCAGTTATCTACAGGACTGCATCCTGCCAGCAAATACCTCCCACCGATTTGTTTGCTCCCATAGAGAGGGCCTCCTCAGGGTACCATCAGCCAAACAATGTTGGCTGGTGACCCCCAGGGGGAGAACCTTCTCTGTGGCAGCTCCCTCCCTCTGAAATGACCTACCCCCAGAGATTTGTGTTATCTCTGACCTCCATATCTTCCGCCGTGCTATCAAGACCTATCTCTTTATACAGGCCAGTTTGGTCTAACCACACCTCTCCTGTTTTAATTGTTAAATTAGTTTTAAACATTTTAAATTTTTGGTCTAAATTGGTTTTAAATTTCGGTTTTAAATTTTGGCCACTTTTATATATTGTATTTTTAACTATTTTTAAAAACTGTGTTTGATACGTTTCTGTTTTACTTGGCTGTACACTGCCCTGAGTCCCTTTGGGGAGAAGGGCGGTATATAAATTTAAATAAATTCAAACTCTGTGTAAATGGGTTCCTGGTGGTCAGAGGAGTGTGCTGATCACTTACCCGGCTCCCTGCCACATGACAGCGGCCCTGCTCGAGCTGCTCGATGTCATCGCCGAGATGCCAGTTGGGATTCCCAAACTGATAGTTATGGGAGATTTCAACTTGCCATCAGCAGGTGAGACATATGGGGTAGCTCAGGAGTTCATGGCTTCCATGGCTTCCATGATGACAATGGACCTGACACAGGTAATTTGGAGCCCCACGCACACGAGAGGACACACTTAGGATCTGATTTTTATCTCTAGCCAGAGGTTAGATGATCAGCAATTAGGGGAGGTTAGTGTTGAACTCTTGACATGGTCTGATCATTTCCTCCTTCAGCTCGACCTCCTCACCACCACGCAAGGAGGCAGAACGAACTAGATGGTTCCGCTCCAGGTACCTGATGGACCCAGAACGGTTCCAGAGGGAGCTTGGGCAAATGCCGGGGGTTCTGTCACACGGCCCGTCCGAGGAGCTTGTGGCCACCTGGAACAGAGAGGCCGGTGCTACCATGGATCGGGTCATGACTTTGCAGCCTCTGACCCGGTGCAGATCCAACCTGGCCGCTTGGTTTTCCAAGGGGCTGAGGGAGATGAAGCACCAGAAAAGATGCTTAGAGTGCAATTGGAGGATTAATCTCTCCGAGTCCGACCAAACCCTATCTAGGTCTTATACTAAGACCTATTTAGGGGCGATCAGGGAGGCAAAGAGTTCGTACTTCGCCTCCATGATTGTGTCTGCAGTTAACCACCCAGCTGCCCTCTTTAGGGTGACCCTCTCCTTGCTTCATGTAGGAGCACGGGAGCACCCCTTGGAACATCACGCCGAGGAATTTGCGAGTTATCTGCAAGACAAAATCCTGCGCCAGTTGGAGGGGTTGGGAGTGGGAGGCACTGTTCTGCAGTGGTTCTCCTCCTACCTCTCCGACCAGACACAGACGGTGTTGGCAGGAAGGCAGAGGTTGACCCCGAGGCACCTGGTATGTGGGGTGCCACAGGGGTCGGTCCTCTCACCCCTCCTGTTCAACATCTATATGAAGCCACTGGGTGAGACCATCTGTGGTTTTGGGGTGGAGTGTCATCAGTACATTGTCGATACTCAGCTGTACATCTCCACCCCAGGTCACCCCAACGATGCCGTAGAGGTGATGACCCAGTGTCTTGAAGCCGTGCGAGTCTGGATGGGAAGGAACAGGCTCAGGCTCAACCTTTTCAAGACTGAGTGGCTGTGGATGCCGGCATCCCATTATAGCCAGTTGTTACCAACACTGGCTATCGGGGGCGATACACTGGCCCCTGCAGAAAGGGTTCACAACTTGGAAGTCCTCCTGGATTCACGGTTGTCTTTAGAAGATCACATGATGGTCGTGGCCAGGGGGGCTTTCTATCAAGTTCGCTTGATATGCCAGTTGCGGCCCTTTCTTGATCGGGACTCCCTATGCATGGTCACTTATGCCCTGGTCACTTCTCACTTGAATTACTGCAATGCACGCTACATGGGGCTCCCCTTGAATCATACGTGGAGGCTGCAAGTGGTCCAGAATGCAGCCACTTGGGGGATTATGGGGGCGGGTGGGCATGCCCATGTGACCCCCTCCTGCGCGAGCTGCACTGGCTGCCTGTGGTCTTTCGGGTGCACTTCAAGGTTTTGCTTATGACCTTTAAAGTGCTCCATGGCATGGGACCAGGATATCTGCAGGAACGCCTACTACCAACTAATATTTCCCACAAGCCAGCACGCTCCCATAGAGAGGGCCTCATCAGGGTGCTGTCAGCCAGACAATGCCGGCTGGCGACCCCCAGGGTGGGAGCCTTCTCTGTGGCTGCTCTGGCCCTTTGGAACGAACTTCCCCTAGACATACGAACTATTCCAGACCTCTGGGTCTTCCATCGGGCCTTAAAGACCTTTCTCTTCACCCAAGCCGGGTTATCCTGAGCCCTCTGTTATGTTTAAATTCGGTCTTTTAAAATTTTAATAGGAATCTTAATTGGAATTTTAGTTTTTAGCCAGTCAAGGGATTTAATGTTTTTTTTAAATTGGGTTTTAGAATTGTCATGAAACCCTTGTTTTGTTAAAAGTAATCATGAAATACCATTGATGCGTGGTACTTTTGAGTTCATTAGGCATATCTACAAAATATTATGCATAAAAATTCCTGGATTTGCCTGCTCGTTTATCTCTTCCTATTCTGATCTTCTTGAGTGGACCAACACATTCTGTTTGCAATCCTGGCTGGTGAAATATCTCTTTAGTACAGATTTCAACTTGTTTTTTGGCTCTGAGTTAGAATTTCCTTACAAGCCTCCCTGCTGAAATGTTTCATTTATTCCTCTCCCAACATATCTTAACAAAAACGAAAGGCCACCTCAAATAGCGCTCAAATAGCTATTTCTCAAGGCGGCACTGTGCAATGTTCTTCTCCAGGTGTTCCCAGTCCACTGGAAAGGCAATCTCCAACACTGCTACATCAAAAGTAGTAAAATAGCACTTAACATTAGCAGTTAGACTTATATACCACTTCACAGTGCTTTTACAGCCCTATCTAAGCTGTTTACATAGTCAGCATATTGCCCCCAACAATCTGGGTCCTCATTTTACCAACCTCAAAAGAATGGAATCCTGAGTCATCCTTGAGCTGGCCAGAACTGAACTGCATTCATATTCATTGTAGACAAAATCAATTTGTGACTGTGTACTTTTTCATGGAACACCTCCTGCTCTCTGGCCATTTTATCCTTAGCTACCAGATGTTCTTTTTTTTCACCAGTGGGAAAAACGTTCAGGAAAGGCTGAACTTTTTTTTCCTCAGCAAGTTTACTGATTGAACAGTGAAATGATGAACCTTACTTTCATTCTCTCTCCTCTTCTCTCCTCTCCTCTTGCAAACCAAGGAAAATTAACATAAGTTCTGGTTTCTGCTTCCAGTCCAGGTGACAGGAAAAACAGTAGAGCTGTGGTGTTTTTTTCCCCTTTTTTCTTTTCAATAAGTCACATAGGGAAAGGTGAAGTGGTTCCATTTGGTCTTGCTTTTTCACCAGGTGAAAACAATAAAAGCTCTGCCAATTTCCCTTTTTCTAGCCCCAACACCAGGGAAGAAAACAGTAAAAGGGCCTTCTAAGATTTTTAACCAGCCAGTATTAAGTACAGGAAAGGGTCCACAGAGAAAGATTAATAGAAAAGGTCAATAGAAAATGCATGCTATCGATGTCTCAAAGAAAGACTGAAGCTTGATTTTCCAGAATGAGCACAAGAAATTAAAAAAAAATCAGGGGAAATGACCAGTACAGACAAAAGCTAAGGAAAGGGTTGAATTATGGAACAAATGTCTTAAGACTGCAGTACAAGAAAGCTTACACACCCATAATTTTGCTTTTCTCCATGGATACATCAGGTGTTAAGATACATGACTGTGCAAAAATCTTCAACACAAAGCATATGCACAGCTCTTTAAACTAAGCATTACATGTTTCTTTTCTGGATAAGCAATCCATCTTCAGTGCCATGTAACTATTCTAAGAAGCGATGAAGCACATGCATTGATTAATTAATTGGGCAGACATACGCAATATATGTTCCGCTGGTCACATCCACCTCCTGAGCCATCTGTATACAACTAGTTGCTCTTCTTAGAAGTCTGAGGACATCACTCTCCTCATAGAGCAGAATTTGTTTTAGCCCTCATTGTTGTACAAATAAATATTAAAAATGTCTTTTTACCTTCCAGTAATTTTAGAGCATTTCAAGACAAATAAGTAATTCTTTAAAAAATTACTTTTAATGTTCTTGTTGCATTTCTTTTACACTCGAAATGTAGATCTTCTTAAATAAGAATGCTATAGTGGAATAACAATGTGCTCATTAACTGAAACTTGTCACCTGACATAGTCAAGAATACAATGAAAACTCTGTGTATTTAAAACACACACAAATTAATAGTGGCCTTCTGACTCATGACATATTTCTCATTAGGTCTTCTGTACTGAACAACATGTCCAGTACTATTTTACACAATGAAATAAATCACAGAATGTCAACGAGTTGGTACTTTATTTATGCTCTCTATACAGAGCTACAAATCATCTTTGAGACTAGCAAATCACAGGAAATTGATTCCATTTTATTCTGAACAGCTCGGTGACAGTATGCAGAGCTGATCAGAAAGGATGACAAAATATCTGCATGTTTTATCAATACCAAGAATGTAAATTTTAAAACTACACTTAATATAAAAATGGCGATAATTTTATTTCTGGTTCTGATCTCAGCTGCTGTCATTTGCAGATAGATACAATAAAGGGGGGGGATCCATCACAGAAGTCACTGGCTGTTTGTTTTAGACTATTTAGTGCCTTTAGTTTGAGAATAAGTTAAGGATTTTTTTCCCACTCTTTTCAGAAAGATACATAGCATAGCTGTCTCTTTGTTTGGCTCCCAGGTTCCAAAGAGTTAAGCAAAGACTTCATGGCCAGGAATATCTATCCTTGTTTAACCCTTTTTTTTGCTTGGAAGAAGTGTGCCCAGTTCTGGTTAAACTTGTAGATATATGTCTTTTGCTTCATCCTCAAAATATTTGTTTTATATGTTTGTCCTGAAAGTGCCACTTCTCTTTAATGTGTGCATACTACCTTAATGAATTAGTTTGCAAGCTACACCCATAGCTTTTCTTCATAGCCTTTGAAATACACCCCACCTATGAAACAAGAAAGACATCATGGACTGTTCCAATTAAATAATCTGGAGCATGGAGCCTTTGGAACATTTCAGCCTGTATATCTGTTCTGATCAGGAAGGGAGATGTCACAAAGCAGAATAGCTGTTTAATGCTAAGCCACTGGTAGGCGTCAGTTCCTCTCCTTACAGTTACTGCTATATCAATTGTTCAATGATTGCAAAATATTCAGAAGTGGGGAAAGATCAGGGTACAAATTCAAATCCAGAATAGAGCTGGAAGGGACCTTGGAGGTCTTCTAGATAGATGTGATAGATATCATTCATCATAGATGGATTTTTTTATCATTCAAATTGCCAGACTCCAGGGAGTTTCTTTGGCATGATCTTTTTTCAGATAGAAAGGTGAAGGAGAAAACAAAACAGAGTCATTTTTTTTTTGCTTTACATTGGAGGTTCTTCATTAATCTTCCGTGATAGGAGCCAAATAGTTCCTCACTGCCACAGTAGTCATAAGATAATACAATTTCAGAACACATTCCATTTTACCTCTTTATTCCTACACAGCAGGTTTCCGTTCATTATTAAAACCTTCAACTTAAATAGAAGAAATTAAGAGTAGGAAGGCTCTATTAATTTATTTCTTAAAAATTCTCAAGTGGCAAACTGATTTCTTATGCCAAATAACCAAATATACTTAATGTAGGTGAATTCCTGCAATTCTCTGGTGTTATCTTCTGCCACTCTTCCCAATTTCCTTCACGCTCAGACATTTCTATCATTTTTTCCCCCTGAACTCTCAAAGGTGTTATCAGTGCACCAAATACACCCAACTTCCCCCCAAAGTCAACAAAAAAGTTACCAAATACAACATCTCTGTCCCATCTGGGGATGATTCTTTGCCCTTATCATGCTACCTGCAGTCTTCAACAACTGGAAAAACATATATGGATACTTCTTTGGCAACAAATTTCTGCCTACCTCTTGGTGACAATTATAGGACTTAAGTAATATATCTAATAGTTCTCTATATAATTATATACACTTTTATCATTCTAAGTATAGTTTTGAATATTATATATACAAAAGGCAGTAATAAAATAAATTGGTAAAGACAACATGGTCGAAACAAAATGAAAAGAAAATACAGCACACTTTAGGCTTATCCTGTGCCTGACAGAGTAGACCCCTTTTTATCTTATTTAGAAATGGGGGGGTTTGTTGGGAAGAAACTGCCAGTGACATTAAAAGGATAGATAGAATGAATATATCATTTGCTTCAAATTTTTCTGCCTTTTAAATTAGCACTTGTGTTCATAAGGCTGAAATGGAGAACTCTGCTTCTTCAGCTAAACTAGGTATTAGCACCACTTTAGATAAACACCAGTTGTAATTTATCTATTAATTTGTACAACAGACCCTTTGCCAGAATTAACAAACTATAGGCCTGGTTTAAAATGCACAGTCGCTCTGTCCAAGGGAGAGAAAAGGGGTAGTTATCAGTGTCATTCACTTTATTGTACAAAGCCATGGACTGAAGAAGGGCATTCTAGCCACATTCCTCTATGGCTCTTAAACCTTTTATTTTCCTGTGGCCACCAGAAACATCAGTGAGAAAATTCCACGTTACCCAACAGTTCGCCCTAACCTGCTTGTTTCTTCCTGTCTCTAAACTAAAACACTTGAATGATTCTTTATTTTTTATTGATTTTTCATGGGTCAGACTACAGTATAGATTCACATAACTCAGTGGTGTGGAGTCCCATACATTCTCTCCATTTAGAGACATGGAACAGGAGAAGAGATAGCAGGTAATGATGCCCGTTCATTCTGAAAAGAGAGGGTAAAAGCACCAACTATTTAATGAGTTAGTACTTTTTTTTGAACACAGTTCCGGCACCTTTTTTGCCTTAAATACAATAAATTAAATGGTTAGCACTATGTCAGGTCCCAGTTTATGAAACAACAAATCTGCCGGTAAAACTTCAGCAAAAGGCTTCAAGCACCATTAACAGATCCTGGTTGTTGGTTAAGAAATAGTTTTCATTCTATGATAAGCATGTAAAATAAGAAGCAATACTTTTGATTATATGCTACCTTCCCAGTCATTAAGAAATCATTCAGTATTCATGAAGATCACATTCATCATTAATGTATTAGCTGCATTTATATGGCTGTCATGTGCACTTCTGGAAAAATCCCATTGTAATTAAGCATTAGTTAATACTAACAATAGGGGACATTTAACATAGAAACATAGGAAACTGATGGTAGTAAAATACCTAGTAGTTCATCGACTCTGCCCTTAGAGGCTTTTTGCTTTCTTCTTAACTAGACTGTAATTTCAATTATTATTTTTATATAT
>JANHFO010003212.1:35444-46785 GCA_032468095.1 Pareas carinatus
AAAATGAAAATGAAAATGAAAATGAAAATGAAAATGAAAATGAAAATGAAAATGAAAATGAAAATGAAAATGAAAATGAAATTAGTAGCCTTTTATTGGATCACCGGCTGAACAATTAAATAAGAAATTTGAAATAGCTAATTTTTTTGTCTATCAAATGATGTTGAGGCCAAGATATTAACCAAATATGTTTGGAATTGTTGGTGGGTGATTTTCCAGGTGATTTTGCCTGAGTCCAAATGTTAATGTACAAATATTAGTGATTTATACAGTAAAAAACAATATAGTACAAAGTGAAGCAGAACTAATTCTGCTGTGATAAGATCTCCTGCTCGAGCAAGGGATTGAATTAGAAGATCTTCAAGAAGCAAGTTGTCCATGACGAAGACTAATGTGGTCTCTGTTACATGCTCAGGAACAAATTCAGGCTTAATTGAAAATTTGAGTTGATGAAGTTCTTTTAAATACTTGCATTGGCCTAATCGCTACACTACTTACAATCTATCCCTGTTTTCTCAGAGAATAAATAAAATCATGAACACAAACACACTTTCATCTCCATAATTGTAAGTGATAACTTTTAATTTACCTCATATTATTAGGCTAAATATTATTAGTATGGATGGTACCGGAATACACTGGAGTAGGCCACAAGTGATGTTGAATATTTATTCTGTTCTTTGATGATACATCACAATGACAAAGAAAGGTAAGCAGGCTGCTTTTCAAGTGATCTAGAAGATGAGATAATAAGAAGATAATGCAGTAATGATTAATGAAATAGAAAATAAATGGTATAACTCATCAAAGGTTAGCTCTTTGGTACATTGCAATCCTGAGCTAACGATAATATATTTCATGAAGCTCAAAAGAAAATGAACATACAAGCACTTTCTTTTGTTCAATACTTTCAGTTTATGAAATCAATACTTTTTGTACATACATTACATTTTTGCAGGCATTTCAGAATGCCAAACATTATTTTTAGCAACTTTGTGTACCCTGGAGAGAAATACATTCCTATAACAAGTACTACCATCTGCTCTCTGCTTGGTTAATGAATTTATGGAACCTTTTGCTTTGTGATTATTTTGAAATTAGCGATAAAAATTGCAAAATGTATGCATATTTCCATTTTTAATCTCTTTTGCATTAGAAAGAAAATCTATGTTCTATTACTGTACTGATCTTTTTAAAAATCTAATTTGCATGTTGGATGGGAAAAAAGGAACTGCTATGACTTTAAGATCAGCTTGAAAGAGAGACGATTTGGCTTTCAAAGTACCACTTTGTACTATCCATAGTCCCATAAGAAAACATAGTGTGGCATCTGCTTTGAAAGCCATTCTCAAGTAACTCACTTAATAATCACAATTCAAAATGATGCATTTTTTCATGTTAATTTTTCTCCATGCCATTTTTTTTAAAAAGTCCATTTAATTTAATCACTTTTAATATGGGTTGTTGATTACATTGTTATTGATAGTTGCAGAATTACATTTCAGAACAAAAGACTGACAAGCTGTGGGGATTTTCAGGAAAATTATGAAACAATGCTGAACCAAATATAAACTAATGGTAAGTTCAGCTAATATTAGCCAAAATTGGTCTGATTTATCCATACCAATGACTGACAGCAAAGTAACAGAATAGCAGACTTGGAAGGGACCTTAGAGGTCTTCTAGTCCAACCCCTTGCTCAAGCAGGAGATCCTATATCTTTCCAGACAAGTGGCTGTCCAGACTCTTCTTAAAAGCCTCCGGTGATGAAGCACCCACAACCTCTGAAGGGAAGCCGTTCCACTGATTAATAGTTCTCACTGTTAGGAAATTTCTCCTTATTTCTAAGTTACTTCACTCCTTGATTAGTTTCCATCCATTGCTTCTTGTCCTGCTTTCTGGTATTTTGGAAAATAGTTTTTCCTCTCTCATCTTTGTGACAGCCCCCTCATATACTGGAACACTGCTATCATGAGTCAGCCCTAGTCCTAGACATACCCAGTTCCTGCAACCATTCTTGATATGTTTTAGCCTTCAGCTCTCTAATCACTTTTATTGCTTTTCTGCACTCTTTCCAGAGTCTCAACATCTTTTTTAAAAAAAATATGGTGATGAAAACTGGATGCAGTATTCTAAGTGTACAAGGCTTATAAAATGGTGCTTTTGTTTAAATGATCTTGAAAGTATAGAAACCATAAGGAATATTTAGATTTTCTATACTTGTACTATGAATGTTCATGATATATTTAATGTATATGCCTATTTTATGGTTATATTATCATGTAATCTTGAAGAGGTGCAATAGTGTTATATTATCTAAAATCATTAAAACATGCTTACCCAGTACAAAGTGTTAACAGACTGCAACTAAGGGGATTTTTCTGCTACAATAAAATGCATCTAATTGCTAAAATTGATGTCTTTGCATAACTAAGACTATTATCGAGACATAGACTTAATTATAACACATTTCAGTATATTGCAATAAAAATAATTATTCTTCTGCTGAACTGCATATTAAGATGTAATTTCTTAGTAGTAGCATAGGTTTTAAGCTGATAGTCACTTCTTTTATTTTGGTTATGTTTTTTAATTTTAGTTTTGGTTAAAAACCTATCTGACCATTATTCAGCATGAAAACTGATCAGACCAATACATGTTTGAGAACACAGAAAGCTTGAGATCTTTTAGAACAGTCTAGTTCTGCAATCAAAGTAAATGTCCTCTTGATGTAGAGTGCCAAGTCAAGTTCAAGTATTATTGGAATATTAATATAAGGAGCAATTGTTGAGTGGAAATGTTGGAATATGCAACAACTACAGACAAACAGTAGATGGGATTGTTTATAAGTTTGCATTTTTCTGGTATATGTCTTTTCTCTGTATAAAGACTTTCCTGTTTCCTGTAAAATAGTTAAGCAGCAAAGCAGATGATGACTGAATACTCCTTTTGATCTGTGGTGCGATAGACATAATTACTAACAGGTAGTCTAATTGTTTCCTTTATTGATGGATGAATGGGCGAATATCTTGTTTGTTTGCATCTATATCATGTTAAAGCAAGCCACCTTTTCAAAACAGATATTTCTCTTACTAAAATACTTTATCAGTAAATTCATGAGCCAGAGGCATAATAAATGAACTACATTTCCTTTCAATGAAAGCAAAGCAAAATAGTAACAACAGCCACCAAAAAGCTGCCAACTTTTCAACCAACAAGCCCAGCATCTTAATGGTTGAGCTGCCACAGAAGCTTGACTTTATATTATATACAGTATATCTTTGTACATCTATGAATCATTTGCCATTTCCTTTATTCACTATGTTGTACTGTCATTGACAACAGATATGCGAAGGAGTCATCTTTGTTATTATAATAAATCTTCATTTTGCATCATCACTTTATGGGAATAGTGGTATCTAAAAAGAAAATTACATGAATCAATAATTATGTGCTTGTGAAGAAAAATGTTATAAATAAAATCCCATTTTAAAATATCCTATGGCAGTTAAGTTGATCAAGTGATTTATGAAATGAAAATGTTAATCTGCCCATAGTTTTTTTCAAGAAATTGTATTAACTTTTTTTAAAGTGTTTAAATCAATGCACATTGAAGAGTTGATTGCTGCAGTAGCAAATATAAACCTAATGAACAGATTTCAAAATGCATGATCATTCTTTCTAATGTGGGAAACAACAAATCAGGAATGCTAATTCTTCATCTGAAGAAGTACATGATTACTTGGAAAGAGAAGCTGAGGGGTTAGGGGAGAAGGAAAGAGTAGCGTTTTTATAGAAAGGCAAAGAAATGAAAGCTTTTCATTGCTGCTGGTTGTCAAAACATTTTTGCAATTTTCAGACCTTGAAAATTAGTTTACTGTCATCACAGCAGCCTTCTGCTACAAGAACCATTATTTTAATTTCTCACCATCACTCTTGTTGAGAAATCAAGTTATACAACCTCTTGTTTTATATAAAGTAGACAAGGTTATATCTATAGATTATAAATATAGTATCTGTTGCATCATGAAAGTAGCTGATTGATTTCTATCATCCTTGTAAAACTAGTTCATAGTTCACTAGATATATTTTGATTAGTTCCTTAGCCTTCTCTAAAATAACAAGATAGACATCCAACCTTTTCCAGTCATATGATAAGGAAATTTGAATGAGAGTTACCTACATTTTGGAGTTAAACAGTGCTGTATTAATGAACTTAGGCTCATGAATGGACGACAAGACTAATTTGCAAGATATCATTCTGAAACTATATATAAATTTGGAGACCATACTGCTTTCTGATAAGACTTTTGATGTAATCCAACAAAAGTTATGGATTACAAAAGTCATAAGTAATTTCAAAGAGTTAATAGAATTTGTCACATAAATAAGATAATAGCAGTGTCTTTTGTTAGTCAATTTGGTTTATTCAATATAGGAATGTTTAATGGAAGACAATCATACTTAAAGCTGGGGGAGAAAGGGTGTGCGTGTGTGTGTGTGTGTGTGTGTGTGTGTGTGTGTGTGTGTGTAGAAGAGAGAGAGACAGAGAGAGAGAGACAGAGACAGAGACAGAGAGAGAGAGTTTTAACAATGTATTTTCAGAGTATCAACGGATTTTTGTTTCTTGTACTTTCCATATCTAAGCTAAGGAATATTTATCTTGCAATTCTTGAGGGTTGCATTCCACTGGGGATCATCTCTTGGGGTTGACAAGCCTGTAGTGAATGGAATCAATACCAGATGTGAAGTGGGTTGTCTTTCACAGCTTTCTCTTTTACTGATACTTCTATTTCAGTCTCTCCCATCCTCCTTTTCTTCTTTCAATCCAGTGAAGTTTGCAGAAGTTAAATTGATCATACGCTTTTCAGGAAGAGCAAAAACACCTGTAGTATAAGGAGCAGATCAGTAGTTTACTTGCTAGGTTTCCCATGATAGTCTGCAGTGCAAAATTTCTGACAAGCTACACTTACGTCTGCATTAAATAAGGCTACTGCTCAGCATTTGTTGGCTGTTGTGTGTATTAGGAAGCCATATAATTTAAAGATTTACTTCTTCCAAATTGTTGTTTTTAAATACTAGTCTTAAAACAATTGATACTTTAAATACTTCTAACTATTGAAATATCAAATTTTATATTGGAGGGAAAAGCTCTGAATATTGTATTTACTTCATGAAGCTTGTGGGTTTTTTCTAAACTTCGTGTGTAATACAGCTGATTCAGTTGTAGTCGTATTGGAATATATGAACAGAAATTTCCTTTTAAGATGTCGGTTTTTAAATACTTCTCTAATAATACATACAAAACAAAAACTTTGTGGATTCTTTATTTAATCTATCAAAAAGCAAAACATGGATGCCCTTGAAATTTGTTTAATTATGCAAACCTCTCTTGAAAAAATCAGCAGTTATGAAATCATTGTAAGTAAACTACAAGAAATATAATTATCTGTAGTAACCAGGTCTCTGATCTTCCTCTACTTTTTTGAATGTTTTTAAATTCAATCTTTATTATTTTATAAATAACTCAAAAAAGATGTTGAGACTCTAGAAAGAGTACAAAGAAGGGCAACAAAGATGATTAGATGACTGGAGGCTAAAACATATGGAGAATGGTTGCTGGAATTGGGCAAGTCTAGTTTAATGAAAAGGACTAGGGGAAACATGATAGCAGTGTGTCAATATCTAAGAGGTTTCTGCAAAGAGGAAGGGGTCAATTTATTCTCCAAAACACCTGAAGGCAAAGCAAGAAGCAATGGATGTACATTAATCAAAGAGAGAAGCAACCCTGAACTAAGGAGAAATTTTCTGACATTTAGAATAGTTAATCAGTGGATCAAAAGTTGTAGGTGCTCCAACATTGGAGGTTTTAATAAGTGATTGGACAACCATCTGTCTGAATTGTTATAGGATTTCCTGCTTGAGCAGAGTGTTGAAATAGAAGATCTCCAAGGTCCCTTCCAACTGGTAGACTTCCACCCTTTCAGTCTTCTGGTTTTAAAAGCTAGCCTCTTCTTCCAAGCATTAAGGCTGGATAAAGCTGGAGTCCACTGGTTGTTATCATTGCTATTAGGAGTATTGTCTGAGGGCACCAAGGACTGTTCCATTTTGAGAAGTTGATACTGTATTTATTTATTTTTCATTTTTACATGTTTTTATTGTCATTGATGTGAGCCACCCAGAGTTATGCTATATAAGATGAGTGGCCTTCTAAGTTTTCTAAAACAAAAGTTTTGCTTCATGTCTGTTATTTTACTACCTGGAGCATCAACAATCTTTTCAGACAGTTATATTACTAATCGATGTAGGAATACATTTGAAATATACAAAAAAATGAAATATCATATATGAAAAGAATACATATTAAAATAAAGACCTGATTATATTTACATTTTGACATGCTGAATTCATATTTACTCACTCTGAATTACAATCTGTTAAAATCTGTCTCATCAAATATTTGATTCTAGCTATGTGTATGCACACACACACACACACACACAAATATTTACATATTACATATATATTTATCTGCTTTTGTAATATTAATTTGAGAGCTAACATGTAAAAAGGTGCATGATGAAATTGCAGAAATGTGTTCTCTGCCAAACATTATTAAACTGGAGCTTATAGATGCAAATGTGCACATGAATAAGCTCATATAATATCTCTTTGTACACAGTCTATTTAACCAAGCCTTGCTTCATAAGTTTTTCTTTATACATATAAATCCCACTTTTCTTTGTTTATTCCTGCTATATCCTTTCAAAGAGCATTATTCACCTTTACAGTTAACCTAATTAAACTGTCTTTGATACTTATATTATACTGAAAGGAAAGCTTGAATAATTTCTGATCTTATCCTATTACAGTACCTCAGTTGTATTGACCAAGTGATTTAGCACTCATGCCAACACTTGCTTCTAAAATAACATACTATAACCATATAACATACTAGCTTTTTGTACCCATGCTTCACTACGGGTTTGTATAATTAGCCATGTTATGAAGTAATTGAACATATTTGTTTAATTATTTGATACGATAGATTGATGATGGTGAATGAGACCTCACCAAAACGTCACCAAGGGTGTGGGTTGCTGGGCTATTTAGTTGAGTCAGTGCCTCCTGATTGGTTGTGTGTTTGATTTTAATCAATGGGCTAACAGCCCAAGGGACCACAGCAACACAGCCCATTGGCTAAAATCAAACACACAACCATACTGTACTGATGTAAAACACGCTCAGAATGTTATAATCTGTATAAAGCAGCTGGTCGATTCTATAGTTAAAGATAACAGAACTAGTTATGTTGATAACTGTATGGGGTTTAAGGTTAGAATCAATAAAATCAAACCTATTAAAACAAAAGAGAAGAAAAATACCCTATTACATCGATTATAAGATACATGTTTTTTCGTATTTTGGTGTCTCTGTATTCATGGTATATCTTATATTCGATGGTGTCTTACCAGGGTATTTTTATTTTATTTTTAACAGAAAAATAAGGGTGCGTCTTATAATCGGCGGTATCTTATAATCGATGTAATACTGTATAAATAGCAGGAAATGTTATAATCTCAGTCTCACACTTACTTTCTAGGCAAACTTAGAAATTACTATGAATGTTTACTTTTTAATATGACTTTCAGTGGAACTAAATCATATAAACCTATTTATTTAATATCTAATAGTGTACTTGATTTAAGAATCATTGAGTTAGAACAAAATAAGGATTAAAATAGAATTTTAAATCTTGGGAATAAACATTGTGGAGCTTTTTACAGTTCAGATATATATTATCCAGGTGTTAACCCAATACAAATCCATGGATAATATATTTTAAGAAAGAAAGGTGAAGCTCATTCGATTTTCTTAACTTCTTTTTTTTTACTCCTTAAATAATTAAAATTGTATTTAAACAATTACTTAGTATGATTTTTGTCTTCCCTAACCTTTATCATTGTTGATTGTAAATCAGGATTTTATTAGCACAATATATATCAAGATTTATTTGAAAATATGCTTCAGTTTGTTGTTGTGCAGAAAAAGCCATTCTCTTGTTAAAGCATATTTCTTCATTAACACTGAGACATAAATTGTAAAATATACTGAAATTTAGCTGAATCTATTTTTTCCCTGCTCCAATCTCACAATATTATCAGTGCTATTGACTATCACATAATCTTAAAACATAATAGAGCCATCCCTGTATTTAACAATTTGGCAAGGTGTTCTTTTCTTCATATTTTTTTGGGGGGTTCAAATGTGATAAAACTATTTAGTGTTTTTTTTAATGTTTTGAATCCAAAGCATTTGTTCCAAGTCAATTCATTCATTCATATTCCAGCAATGACTTTTGTAATGAAGTGGGAGAATAATAATTTTCCTATGCAGCTCCCATGCTTATTGTTTCATAAGCTATGCTTTAATGTGAATCAGTGAACAACAATTCCAGTGTTAACTAAACTTTGCAGCCTATCAATTCCACAGCTAGGCACATTCTGTTTCCAGTTCTGAACACTTTTGGTCCTGTACTAGCAAAGACCTTTTTAGTTTTTAGGCTGAGAATAACTTCAAGAGAGACATTCCAAATCTCCAAATCAACCATGAAGTGCTTATAAGAAATAAAAATCAAAAAGAGCCTTTGCAATCTCCAATCTTTACTATTATTGAAAAAAAATAAACCAACCATGGGGAGATTTCAAATATGTGGTATATGCAAGGAAGCTTAAAAATATTTCTGAGCTAGAAAAACTCTGCAAGGAAGAGTCGGGGGAAAAGGTCAAAGAGAACAGAAGTAGAATAATAGTCTATTAATTGACTACAGGAAACATTTGGAGTTATTTCTGCCAAAAAAAGAGGTGTTAACAAAATATTGTGTGAAAAGTTTTCCAAACTTTTTTACTGGCTATATTCTTTCTTCTTGAAATGTCCTTGGTGCTCTCTGACCTTGGTTGTTTTCTTGCACTGATGATGTTACCTAGTTTGACTAATGAAACTTCTCCAAGAAAATAACCAATCTCAAAGAGCACCAAGGAACCCTCATTTCAACCCTGAGCTACAAATATTCTCCATTATTGGTAGCACTTTCCCTTTCTTCTTTTGAAATCTGTAAATAATGTCATATTAAGGATGCCTCTTGTATCCATGTCTGCAAGAAAATATATTACGTTTATACCCTTTGGAGGTTGTGTCAGCATCTGAAGGAATCAATCAACTTAAAGAATAAGTAAAACATTCAGTTTGGCCATGAGGCCTTATGCATACATATAGAATCATCACAAAATTGTCAAATATCAGAAACTTATTGATGTGAGTCTTGATGTTTGCTCTTTGAATGATACTGTAGTTTCTTTTTTGTATTTCTAGGCTTTGCTTTTTTTTGTTCCACCAATCGTTTGAAAATAAGATTAGTCTCAAAGCAGTCTATGAATGTAGCTTGCAAAGATAGATTTTGGAACTCTGAATTGAAGCAAGGGACTTCCAGAGTTGGATCTTATGGCTGTTCTAACTAAGTTTATTGCATAATACAAAAATATGGTAAAAATCATGCATTGTTAAGGTAAACGCATTAGACTGAGGAGAAAAGCACTTCAGGTGTACAGCTTAATAGGGCTTAATTAAATACCAGATGAATATAAATAGGAAGGACAGATTGCATGAATTTATTGTTTATGTAAGTAAGAACAGAGGAAATGCTGATTCTTGCATCCTGAAATAAAAACAAGTGACACCATTTTTTTCATAATTCTGTATAGATAATAAATAAAGGGAAGAACTGGCATCATGTGGGTACTAACTAGCAAACTATAAATAGAGAAATAAATCAGGTTATTTCTACACCTATTTGAATTGCTTCTGGATATTCGAAAGCCTCATTTTCAATAATCCAATGAACGTTTGTTACAATGTTAAATGGATATACAAAGTTTTCATTCAGAAATATGAGTCTAAGCTAGACAGTTACATTTACTGAGCAAACCTGTAAAATGACCACCTTTACATGGTGGGCGGGCTCAGTAGTTTCAGTGAAGTAGCCAGGATTCTCCTAACAATACTAGTAGTAGCATGAGCTACTGAAAGGGTCACCCTACCAAAATCGAAAAGGGAATAGTGAAAGTGAATGACCCACATTTGTAGTGAATGCAAGTAGAACTGTAGGTATTCAGAAAGGCAACCCATGTAGTTCTGAGGATGTTACCTAGTTAGGTAATAAAACGTCTGCAAGCAAACAATCAAGCTCAGAGAGCATCAAAGGACTCCACAGTTCAATCCTGAACAACAAATACTGTAGTTCTCTATTATTGCCAAGAAAACTATATGAACATAACTGAACTATATAGACAACTTTAGATAACCTATGATGACATCGGTTTGTTAGAAGACATTTCTTTAATTGTTGGAGAAGAGTAACAATTATAAAGGTAGATCAAATATCAGGTGACTCTCAGGATGGTTATGAAATGTCAGGCAATCTAATGTAGCAATCTAACAGCAACATTTTATTATGATTAGCACTGTGTTTGTGTAAGTACTATGTATTTCACATAGATTTTCAGTGGGTAGTTAAAACAAAGAGTAGTTCAATTGTGTCTCAGAGACTGGAATTTGCCCATCTCTCATATATACAACTAAAAAAAACAGTGTTGCACGATTAGAGCATTTCTTTAATGCATGCTTTGAATGAATGTAAATTGAATTTCTCTAAGCTGTTTAGCTTTAGGTAGGCTAATCTGCCTTCTCAGAATTTCCAGTCAATTGTTGGCTATGCTACATTTGGAATTAATTCTCTCATGTCATGTAAAAGGCACCTGAGTAAGCTCATGCTATGTGTATCCATAAGTGATTAGACCCAGCTGAATGACGGCAAGTTAATAATGGCTTTTACAATCTACTAGATTTGATATGCAGCCGAAAATATTTCAACTATGCAGGTAATTTACTCAGAACTGCATCAAGGGATATTATTTGAATATTAAAGCACTTATATTTTAACTGATACAATGTTTTAACTGTTATTTTGAACTTGCTGGTGTCATATGAAATCTGTGTTTTTCAAATTTGACAATTTTAAGAAGTATGGACTGAATGAACCCTGGGGAATTTTGGGAATTGAAATCCACACACTGAAATACTTCCAAGTTTGAAAAACACTGTACTGAAATTATTAGTTTTGCATTCGGCAGACAGAAAACAAATAAACAAACAAGCCAAAATGCTGAAATAGACACAGTTCTGTCAGATCATTTATTTTTATAAATCAACTAGCTGTACCCGGCCACGCGTTGCTGTGGCTCAGTTTGGGGCTCAGTTAACAGTGCAGTAAATGAATGAATTTA
>JANHFO010003212.1:121854-134378 GCA_032468095.1 Pareas carinatus
ATAAATGGAAAAATAAAATAAAAAAATTAAAAATCCATCCATCTTTCTGTCCTTTTCAGAATAAAGAACCTGAATTCTAGTTAAAACAACAACAATAGACACTATCTATTTGTCAACCTTGTAAGCAATTTAAAAAGGAGAAACAATATCAATGATATAATATATAAAATATATAATAAATTGTGTAAAATCAAATATCAACTAAGATAGCAAACTAACTTAAAATACAAGTGATTGAAGAAAAGAAATGGATGCAGAGATAGTGTTATGTATTCCTATTGACTGTTCATGTTTGCTTTAGTATAAAACCTTCCATATGTGTGTACTACTCAGAAGTACAATATACACAGGAAAAATAATTATCACTTCCATAATGCTCAGCAGCAAAAATCAGCATGAACAATTGGAAAATCTTTTCCCCCTCCTTGATGTATACGGTACATATAATAGTTTAACGATAAATAAACCAAACCTATGTATTTATTTTATAAAAGAACCAAAATATGAACATATTCAGCACAGCTGGAAAGATATAGTTTACATTCACAGCAGAAATGTGAGAAAACTAATCAAATACCAGGGAAAAAGATATAAACAATGGGGAAGGTCCTGAAGATGAAGAGAAGAGCAAACACAGCAGTATGACTCTAGTGCCAAAGGGACACCTTAAAATACATTTTCTATTCATGTTAGGCCATTTAACATCTATAAATATAATTGATCCGCAGACTTAGCCTCATTATATTCAATGTTTGAATATATTTCTTAGATCCACTAGAGGGAAGTAGAGGGTTTAGATGATGTCGATTGCTTATAGAGTGTTCAACAAATGAATGAGATATTATTTTATATTGGATTTCTTATTTTGAAGACGTCTGCAATGATTTCTTTGTCTGTTTCAGAAAGTAAAGGTTTAGACATACCTTGGGTTGTTTTTATCAGAATGTTTCTTAGCTATTATCTTTAGAGGTGATTTCCTTTCTCAAGATCTTTTAATATTAGAACAATTTCAGGCCTGGGAAATTATGCTAAACACAAATTTGATATTAATTACAATAGCAATCTCAACCTTTTTGTTCAGCAATTCCTCATTCCATTCAGAAAATTCTATTCCTGTGAAAATTAAACATCCCAGAAGCGTGCGATACCCTTTTCAAGGAAAGACCATTTTACTTTTGATATAATTTAGGAGGTTTCAGGTAAGGGAAAGCAAAAAGTTACAGATGATTCGAAGTCTGTGATGAAAATAATTTAAACATTGAATTGAAGAAAGTTGTTTACAGACATGATCCGTATATAAAGCAAGGGCTGTCAATTTTTTATGCATGAATAACTTTTTTTTGTTTTTTTAATTTGCTAAAAGATGCATACTGTGATCATTTGACATTTAGATTTCTGGACTTTTCTAAATTCTTAACAGCAATTTTGTTTTTATAAAAGTAAAACATATCCATTAATCAAAGGGGTTTTGTTTCATGCTGATTTTTATTCTTTAACTGAAATGGCATGTCAGTTTAATACAGCAAGTTTCTTCTGCAGTTCAATTGCAAAAATCCTAAGAAACCACAAAAATAGAGAGAGAGAGAAAGAGACAGAGAGACAGAGAGCCTGTATAGACAAAAGGCTTAGTTGAATAATAATAAATACCATTTGCCTCCAAGCAACAACTGGTGAGACTACAAAATAGACAAAGCAATAGAAAATGAAGAAACTAAAAGTTCTCTGAGACTTTAGAATTCAAACAGACACGCACTTGCCACATAACATTCCAGATTTAACAATTTGTCTTTCTTACTGACAAATTTAACAATTGTTAAATTGTAAAGACCAAAAAAGTTTGGATACTGGACATTGGTGGAGACAATAGAATAGAAGAGAAAGAACTGAAGAAAATCACAAAGTATAAAGACTTACAAATAGAAGTAGAACATGTATGGCAAAAGAAGGCAAATATAGTACCAAAAGTAATAGGCCTTTTGAGTGCCAAAGCAACTGAAGCACCATCGGGATTGACAAAATCGCCATTAGTCAATTGCAAAAGGCAGCTTTACTTGGAACAACATACAACCTGCAACAATACCTATAATTTCATCAAACAATAACACCTGCTTATTCCAGGTCCTTGGGATGCACTCAATCGGTAAATCAAAATGTCAAATCTTGTCTAAACATTTGACTGCCTATGCAACCGATCATAAAAATACATAAAGAAAACTAAATGTCAAATATCATGATATACTGTGCATCCTTTAGCATATTAAAAATCTGTCAGTTGCAAAAAGCCACATTGCTTGAACTTGATGTGTATGTATGCCAGCATCAGGTAAAGAACCAGCAGCTGTGACTTCACATTGTTGTGAATAGATAAGGAAGACAATGAATTCGAGAAGATCATAAAGTATCAAGATCTAAAACTTGAAATTGAAAATTAAGGCATAAACAAGGTCCCAGTGGTTATTGGCACACTAAGTGCCGTATCAGAAAATCTTGGATGGCACTTAGAAAAATCTATACATCAACAATATTTCCATTTTTTTTTACAAAACTGCAAAAAACAACTCTGTTTGGATCTGTGGATATACAATGCGATGCACTGCAACATCCTAGGTTCTTGGGAAGTATTTGATGCATAAAAAAGCCAACATCAATTAAATAAATGCCAGTTGTGAATTCACATTTTTGCATATATAATAATTATAAAACAAATTTGCATTCTAGTCAACTCTCAATGACTCTGGGTGTTTCACAACACTTGAACAAAGAAATTCCAACAAAAGTAATCAAAGATGGCAAGTGTAACACACCAAATGGAACAAAGTGAGAGATCTCACTCACCTTCATCCAGGGCTTGGGTGAAGACCCAAGTTTTCACAGCCCTTTTAAGCAACAGCAGAATGGCGGCCATTTCAAATTCATTCCAGAAGGCAGGAGCTGTTACAACAGGGTTCCTGAGAGATGACATCATTTAATTGAAGGAATCCAGAATGTGCCAACCCTGCTGGGCTGAATTGACTAGGCAGGCTTCCAGATGATAAGTAGTCCTTTATGAGTCCAGGCCTATTCCTAATGTAAGACAAGAGAGGGAGAACAAATGAAGAACTGCCCAAAGACAGTATTGCAAAAAGGACTTCTTAAAATATTTTTTGAATTGGGATCTACAACAGCCTACATCCAGGGTTGTCATTTCAGGATTATTGATGGTTTCTTTGTTGTTGAAGTCACATGAATAAAAGGGAAAGGATGAAGGAGATTTAGAAAATGACACATTATGCCTATCCAATAATGCTGTTTTTAAATTCCTTTCCTATGGAAAGACTATGTAGGTTGCATGGGAGTTTATCTCTTAGGAGAGGGGTGTTTAATCCTGGCAACTTTAAGACTTCTGGACTTGGGTGCTATGGAATGTTGGGAGTTGAAGTTCACAAGTCTTAAGGTTGCCAAGGTTGGATCCCCCTGCTCTAAGATTTCTTAATGATATGGGTTTTTTTCTGGTAGATTTAAAATGCAAAAATATACCTGCTACATATGCAATATATATAAAAGTGCCTCTATTTTGGAAGTCGTGTTGTTGAATGTAAAAAGTTCAGGGATGATGGTTGAGCTTTGAGGTAGACAAGCAAATGCAAAATGGACAAGCATCAGGGTCACCTAGAAGCTTCAAGCTAAAAACTATGGTATGTTTGCTATCATGATCTTGTTCGGTAAATGTGGGGAAGTGAATCCTTTATGGTTGCTTAATTGATAGATGGTTGCACAGGCAAGTTAAACCAACTGTGCTTATTTTTCTTGTCCATTTTCTTTCTCCCACTTAGTTTTGTCCAATCCTTGGAGATTGTGTGGAGAAATCCCTACAATTTTCTTGGACAGGTTTCTCAGAAATGATTTGCCATTGCCTCCTTCCTAGGACTGAGAATAAATATCTGGCTCAAGGTTTCCTAATTGGCTTTGGATCCAAGGCAGAACTAGAACTCATGGTCTCCTGGTTTCAGACCTGGTGCCTTAACTACTACACCAAACTGGCTCTCATTTTTCTTGTATTTATATACAAAAAGAAATATATATATTACATTACAGCAGTATAAAGCATTAACATTTAAGTCAGTTTAACAATAGGGAATAACATGAAATTAAAGATATAAATTACAGGGTTATTCTAATATAGTGGTTAAAGCACTAGGCTAGAAACCAGGAAACCATGAATTCTAGTCCCACCTTAGGCATAAAGCCAGCTGGCTGACCTTACGCCAGTCGTTTTCTCTCAGCTCTGAAAGGAGTAAGTGAAAACTACTTCTAAAATCTGGCCAAGAAAACTGCAGTTGCCAGGAGTCAGCACTGGCTCAAAGTCACTAGGGGGAAAAAAGATATAAATTAATGTATCCAGTCCAAGCAATGAATCTTCCAAAACAGTGTCAATGTGCAAAAAGATTTGCACACAAGGAGCTAATCCACTGCAAGACTATATCATATGGATTAATATTGCATTAAAATGCCTCATCTTCAACAGTTAGCTAAATCTGACTTTGTAAGATACCTAAGGATTCAAAAGACACTCATTTATGCTTTTCGAAAATAATTGTAATTTATTACAATTTACTAGGTGCAGTGGTTAGAATGCAGTATTGCAGGCTAATTCACTGCTCATTGTCAGAAGTTCAATTCTGACCTGCACAGCCTTCTGAGGTCAGTAAAATGAGAACCCAGATTGTTGGATTGCTGACTCTGTAAAGCCATTTAAAGAGGGCTGTAAAGCACTGTGAAACAGTATAATATCTAAGAGCTATTGCTAGTGCTATTACAATTCACACATTTGAAATATAATAAAAACATCTAGCTCAACCCCTATTTTATACAGAATTTGTAGGAAAGGGCTATATAAGGTTAGAGACCCTAACTCTATATGATTAGACACTATTATGTAGTACATTTCTTTTTCCATTTCCCCCTTCCCTTGCGTCTGCTTATATTATACTCTTAATATATTTTTAAGATAAATGTTAAATTATCTAATACTAGAAGAGGTTCTGAAGCAGTTAGGACTTCTAACACATTTCTTAGCATCAACATTTGGACTTGTGTAATCAACCATGTATGTAACTAACCTTGTCAAGCCCAAATCATCAGCCAAATAATAGAATGGATGAATCTATTTTATTCAAATGTTAATATTTAATACTCATTAATAAACCCATTGCTGGTTTACATACATGTAAAGGGATTCCTTGGGAATAATTGCATAGGCAAGTTTATGACTATGAAAGTTAAATACTGGAAAACAATTTCCACTTGTGTAATTGAATTTCAAGCAGAATTTTTAAGGCGTACTTCAAAAGCTTTACTTTCCACAAGTAATCTAACCACCGTTTTCAGAAATTGTCAGTCGTAAACAAATGCTGAAAAATATCAACAGATTGTTGCTTCATGCTGGCAACCTGTTTCAAAGAGTTAAACAAAAGCAATTAAGAAACAAAAACATACAGTGGGAGCCTTCATGTCTAATCAAACTCAAATTATGTCTATCAAAATCCTGGGAAAGAACTGTTCTCAAACAATCAACAGATGAATAATTATGTATACATAGTCAGTAGGAAAAAAATGGACAAAATAAGCCAAACCATGACACCCACACTCAAGCAATTCACAAAGAACATCTAAGCTATACAATAAACTCTTCTTCACTCACTGCCTGCTGTGAACACTGCTCCTTGCTGTTCTTCAGCTTCACCAGTGATAGAGTACAGCTGAGTGAATTTATTTACCCCTCTTTAGCCTTTGCTGATGGGAAATCTCCCTTGCGTTGTTTTCGATACTGTAGGCACCATAAGTTTCTCTCAGCTACCAAGTATGTATTAGTCTAGCCTAAGCTTTATAAAAATTGCTAAGAGCAGTTGGCATGGTGACAGAGCTTTTAATGACTTGGGATTGTGGTAAGAGGTTAAAGATGAGTTAACTCCAATCAAACTACCTTCTCTTGTTTAATTCTTGGCTGTAAGGTACTTTGTCAATCATTGAGACAGGCCCCTTTGTCTTTGCTATATATCTCCTGCTTTTTTATTTATTACTGCAACATTCCTTACTATTTAAAACTTCTATTTACATCTCTATGTCTGATCTCTTAATGAGAGCAGAATCTCTTAAATAGCAGAATTGCAGTCTATTTTTGACCTATTAAAAATATCAGGTCAAAAAGACAATACTAATCAGAGAAAAAAGTGAGAACTGGTCTAGTCTCTTCTCTTTCAGTCCCTGTTTTTCAATCTATTACCCACTTAGTTTCCAATATTCTGGATTAGACAACCACTTTGTTGTAGTGGTTAAATTATCAGGCTAGAAACCAGGAGAATGGCCGTTCTAGTCCCACCTTATAAGGGATAAAGTCAGCTGGATGACCTTGGACCAGTCACTTTCTCTAAAGCTCTAAGAAGGAGGTAATGACAAACCACTTCTGAAAAGTCTTGCCAAGAAAACCGTAGGGATCTGTGCAGGCAATGTCTAAGAATCGGACATGATTGAATGAGGGGGGGAAACACCCAAGAAAAATAAAAAGGAATTACTGTACTATGAGAGGTAGAATGGTAGAATCGAAAGCAATCAGTAGGGCTTCCTCTATTATACACAAATCAAACTTTAGAGCTCAACTATTTTAATGTAGTGGATGTATGCTACTATTTAGTTGTATGTCTTAGCACATATTTAATTTTTTGAAGAAAAAAAACCCTACCTGGCTGAACCTATTTTGGAAGGCAAGAATGCTAAAATGCTAAATTTAAAATGAAGACCGTCTAAATCAGAATTTTAATACCAGAAGGTGGCAGCATCATAACTGTTTTAGATCTAACTACAAAGCCTCAAGTTTGGGAAGTTTTTTATGACTAGGTAATCTTTTCATCCTGAAAAAAGGATATATGTAAATCATCCTGTATGTATTGAATAAGTGCATCTGTCTAAAAACAAAGAAACCAAAAACTCATAATAAATTACACTTGGCAAACCTTGGCTTCGAACAGCCCTTCTTCTGGAATGGTTAAAGTAGCTGCATCTTTCCCCAAGCTTGTGTAAGTGCTTTGGAAAGTACTTCCAGCTGGCATGTGTCTACGCGTAGAGGCACTTTGCTTTATTATTTGATTTCCCTACTAAACAAAACTATGGGGTCTGCACACATATCTTGAGGACTGGAAAGTGACCCTGGAAAAGAGATGGGTTGCTTTATTGATCCAAAGAGGTGCTCAGTCTGCCTTCTCAGGTATGGTGAAACGCATTTTTCGAAAGATGCATAGTCCCAACAAAAAATAGTAAAGTAAAGTATAGTAAATGAAACACTTTTACATTAAAATCTACTTCCGTCTTTGACTAGCCTGGTTCCCTAGTTGAAACAGAGATTGAATTAATCTTGAACTGCCATTTTTCATTTGAAAGCCATAGAATATTAGTAACATTGCAAATTTCTAAATAGAAGTTGGATGCCGCATGGATCTCAATATGTGTGAGTTTCTTTATTCCTTTCTTTGCAGCTTCTGAAGTCTGCGCAAACCATGATTGCTGAAAAGCAAAGATACAGTTTCCACATTTACAGGCAGAAATATATATTCATATCGATCAGTCAGCCCTAAATATCTCCCTTACAAAGCTTGAGAAAAAAACCTGAAAATCTTTGCCCTACCTGTGCACCTAGTTGAATTATTGCCCTATTAATTACATACCATTGAACTATTAGAAACACATGGTATCGAGCACCAAAACTTTATCTACTCCCACCAATTCAGAAAAATGAAAATAGCCCTAACAATTGATTTTCAGTTATGTACTCTACTATTAATATATTTTCTTTTTCAAGAGTGAAGGAAGATTTCACAAAAGGGAAAAGAGACAAGAGAAAGTATCTAAAGCTGAGCTAGGAAAGGAGGGAAAGGAAAGAAGAAACAAAGTACAGACAAAAAAGGGAAGAAACGGCAGGGAAAAGGGGAATGGGAAATAGTGGAAGGATAGTTCAGAGAGAGGAGAGAAAGAAGGAAAGAAAGTATAGTAGAAAGGTAAAGGGGAAAGTAAAGTAAAAGAAAGATAGTATTAGAGGAAGAATAGGAAAGGTGAAGAAGGTTATAAGAGCGAGAAGCGCAAGAAAAAAATAAATCTAACAGTTAAAGTAGGAGAACTGATAAATAAGTAACACGTGGAGAAATTTACATGAGAAACAGACAGGCCTTAGATAGAAAGCGTGAAGGTACCAGATAACTGTGGTCTCATATGCTGTGTAATTAATTTGGTGATAAATTTGTAAATAGGGAGACCTAACGGAAATTAGGTTGTGAAAGGGATGCTGACAGATACATAACTTGAAAGTGCAGTTAATATAGAAATATATGAACAAATAAAGATGCAACCATATAGTAAATAGAGATGTAAAGAATGTGAAGTAAAATAGAAAATATAACTGGAATGTACAGGAGTAATAATTGTGCATGTATATGGAAGATGAAGTTGTATGCTATATATTATGTAAAATGAATGATAATAGTGGATTGTGTTGGCAGATTGAAATCCAATGAAAAGAATTACAAAAAAAAATCTTTTTCAATTATGTCTGCTTTTGAGAGACTGCCTGCATTAGTCCCTGTAGTTTTCTTGGCAAGGTTTTTCAGAAGTGGTTTGCCATTGCCTCCTTCCTAGGACTGACCGGCCCAAGGCCATCCATGGAACTAGAACTCACTGTCTCCCTGTATTTAACATGATGCTTTTAACTGACTTTCACTACTGATATTTAGGAGCTTGAATATTCTTTATTTGATTGACCTATACCTTTGACTTTGTTAAATCTCCTTGATATTTCTGTTTCATCAGTATTCTCATCCAAACATGCAACTTGGGTAGGATGCACATGTGTGGAAAAACTTTGGTAAAAAGTGAAAAAGAAAGAGAGAAAGAAGTTAATCAATTTTTTAAAAACCTTGAACTCTGTACTGCACTTCTGTGCTTCTGAAGACTTTTTTTAACCTAGCTTCAGCAAAAAATAAAAAGCCAGTGATTTTTCACAATTACTCATGGATTTAATAACTGAAATGTGTTAAGGAACACATTCATTATGCATAAAACACACCAAAAGCATGTTGAAAGTAGTTTTCTATAATGGCAGATTTTCAGTGCTGTTTATTATGGTATCTTTTTGGATTATGTAGCAAGGAGAGTGGTTTTAATACTCTCTAGAGGATTTTTATTGCACCTGAAAACTTTATAGAAGGGGTGTTATTTATTAAATGGAATCCATTTTCAGAATTCCTGAAGTTTGATCTCATCAATATTCAGATCATATTTTACTCTACTTTCATTGTAGTCTAAGGTAACAATTTTAATTTTTAAGGTATTGTTATTGTATTACTATTAGAATGTCAATTGCAGAACGGTGGGTATAAAGTGAGAAAGCAAAATCCTAAAAGTCATGTAAATTGAACACCACATTCCTTTTTAGTTTAAAGCAGCTTACACATTCAACCCTTCCAGATGAAATAGCTTACAATTTCCATCAATCATCAGCCTACATCACCGCTGGTTGTACTTTAAAAGAGCAATTTTTTTCTTTTCTTCTTGTTTTTTAGCTTTTATCCATTTCCTTTCAGCTTACCATCTGTTTTCCAATCTCTTCATTTTAACTTCTTCCTTTCTTTGCCAATTCTCTTTCTTCTGTCTGTTCTGCCTTCCTGGACAACCTCTTATCTTCAGGAATGAAATAAATTATTTTTTGTTTCTTGAGACATTTCCTCCTGGGTGCAAATTTTGACTTCAATTCTTATTAATTTGAAAGTGTTTGGATTATGTGAAGGACCAAAATGGTATTTTTAGCAAACAGCTTGAAAATGTTTTCAATGCACAACACTGGCAATTTCAATTGCCCTTAGTATCTCAAGCCCTGTAAAACAGTTAAAAGAGGCTTTTCCGAATATTTGAAATTTATTCCCTCAATTGTGGAAAGAAATAAAAGAAATACCTCTTTCTTTTGCCCAAAGTTTCTATTGCTCCATTTTCCTCTTTGAAGTTTTTCTTCACAGTCTTTTAACTTTTTCCTTGAGTTTAATCCTTCTGAAATCTTTATTTGTTTCCAGGTATTTTCTTCTATTCTAGGTTGCATACAAACTTATATTTACTCGCCAAATTTTCTTCTTCAAAGACTCTATTCCTTCGGCAGAAAGAAGATGAGTCAAGTGCCATCACCAAAAGCAGTGATTATTAGGAAAATCCATAGTCTCAAGGAGTTCATTTGAGATTTGAACTGCAGCAAGCAACAAATTTCATTTGATTATTTCTCTGTTCTGGCAGGTTTTCAATGGAGAAGAGATAGTGAAGCAGAGAGGCTTTCTTAGAGACTAGACTTAAAACTCAATTCACAATGTAGCCCTAAGCTTCATTTCCTTAATTTTATTCACAGACAACCAATACACATAAACTAACAGATACAAAGAGAAAAAGTATTGCTTAAAAATTGGATAGTTCAGTTTGATTTCATAAGTATTTCCCTTACTAACCTCTAGAATATGTATTTCAAAAATTGAAGTGAAAACATGCTTTTCGAAATTCTCTCTCTTAAAAGATTAAAGTTTTATCTTATAACTCAAAAATCTTTCAGCAATGAAAGAGTATGGGCAGAACATGGCTAGCATTTTGCAGACAGAAGGAATAGACAAAAGCCATGCTAAGTACAGCACCTAAGCAGACTTATTTATTTATAAGATTTTTATTCTGCCCATAGATGAGGAACATACTTAATACTTCTTCTTTTTCCTATTTCCCCCCCTGTTAGGTGGGCTGCACTGACATAGGTTGCCTGGACCAAAGTAATCCAGTCAGTTTTCATACCTAAATCAGAACTAGAACTCACAGTCTTCTGTTTTCTAGCTGGTGCCTAAATCACTAGACCAAACTAGCTCAATGAAAACTATGGGCAAAATGAAAATACTTATGTATGTATGGACAAAGTGTTCATATTTCAAGTGTTTATTTTCTCTATCATATTTATACCCTAAATCGTAGCAACTGTTATTCTGAAAATGAATTTTGGTGTCAGATACCTGCATGATTGCATTAAATGACACCCAACAAACTTTCAACTTCAGAAGTGAATTTCCTAATAGGTGCAATCATTTCATCCAGTATGATTCAGCATATGTGGAGAAGACCTGAAGGAGAGAAGCTTTTCAGAAAAATCATGTTTTAATGGCCCTCTGAATTTTTAGTTTCTTAATTGCTTCTTGCTGATAATGGATACAGTTGAAATCTTTAGTGAACCTCCTCTAGCAAGTCAGATTTTCCTAATAGTGACGGCTTTTTTTGTGATGGCACTTCGGATACTTGAAATAATAGTGTGCAAATGCAGGCTTGTATGCATCATTGTCTGATTTAGCAGATAAACCCCTGTACAAGGCAATTTTTCGACTCAGAAGAAACTCATACAGCAAATCATATGAGGGATTGTAGTTTCCTACATAAGATTTTATCTGGACAGGGAGACAAGATTTTGTTTTGCTTTAGCAGGAAATAACCTGCCATCAACAAAAGTTACTTTGAATTATCCATTGTTTCAGCTGGTTTCAATTGCTCCCTATTGAGTCTGAAATTAGCTTGCCATGTCTGGCAAGCTTGAAGGATTACATAGACAATATGTTAAATTGACTGGACTGGATTTATCCTGCATGGATTTGACAATGTCAGTTACTATTGACTAATGAGTTTCAGGAAACCACAAGCAGGACACAGAAGATAAAATAAGTATTCCACTGTGTACGTCTTAACCTGTCCCCCAATTTTTCAGTTCTAAGTTATTTGGGATAATATCAGCTGCAGTAGATTCACACACACGGCTAATTAATATACTTAAGAACCATATTTGGTATAGTCACAGTGCTGGCCTAGAAATCAGGAGGCTGTGAGTTCTAGTTCTGATTTAGGCATGAAAGCTGGCTGGGTGACTTGGGCCATCACACTTTCTTACCCCGACCCACATCGCAGGGTTGTTGTTATGGAGAAAATAGAAGGAGGAAGGAATATTATATGCATTTGCTGCCTTGAGTTATTTATAAAGTAGTAACAGTGAGATTAAAAATTTAAACAAATAAATAAATTGCTTCTTATACATTAAATTAAAATTGATAGATTACACATTGTTTTAGCTGAACTCAATCAAGTTACATCTCATTTTATACAGTTATCAATTTTATTTCAAAACAAGCGCCCAAGTTTACAATGTTTATGGCCAATGTGACATTATCTCAAATAATATTTGGCTCCAATCATATAGTAGGATTTTTATTTTTCACTCTTGCTTGCTCAGATAGTGACAATATGAAGAGATTTAAACTTATAGACCTCAAATATTCCCAACTATGTGTGAGAAATTCTCTTCAATTAATTCATATTTCATCCTGGATGGTTGTCAACAATTTCTTTTTCTTCTTCTGTCATTTATTTTTTTTAATTTAATTTAATTTAATTTAATTCAATATTTATATCCCGCCCTTCTCCCCGAGGGGACTCAGGGCGGCTTA
>JANHFO010003212.1:135770-148645 GCA_032468095.1 Pareas carinatus
AGCTAGGTCAGATTGAATAACTTGGATAGATACAGCAATCTTCTTCACTGAAGACAGCTCAGTTTCTAGGATTACATATTTATTTTTTGCAACACTTTATACATTTGCCTTACATATATCTGCTCAGAAAGAAGTTTAATTTAAGTTTATACTTATCATTAAATTTATAGGCATTGCTGTAAAGGTATCATTGTATTATCTTAAAAGAATGAGAATCTTTCCTTCATTCCAATTTTTTTAATTAATTTCAAGAACTGTGTGTTTAAATATAGGACATGCTGGTATCCTGACTGAGCAAATCCTTAAAATATATGTCCTATTTTAATATCAAAGACCAATATGGTCTTATATAAATATTAAGCTGTATAATGTACTTATATATAAACCAAACACATTTTGTTTCCTTCTTTTGAATTAGAATAAAGAGCCTATCGAATAGAAGAATCCTTTTGCAGTAAAATTTTGAGAGCCAGAGTCCTATCTCAATTTCAATCAGTTGGTCTTCTCTGCACTTTCCCAAAAATCTCAACATCTGTAACATTTGTAATGCGGTGATCAAAACTGGATGTAGTATTCCAGGTGTGGTCTTACTAAAGTTTTACAAAGACAATAGCTGGAATACTGCATGCAGTTTTTATTACAGGAAATACATTCAGGTGGGATTGGCAAGTCCCAGCTCTGACTTACTTCATCCTGTCCGATGGATAGTCCAAAAAAAGGTGCATCTGGGAAATTAAGCCAGCAGCCAAGAATGGTAATTTCACACCACCATGACTGAATATGAATGTTCAAATGAGTGAATGAATTTAGAGAATTTATTTTATAGTTCTACTATTTACCAGATAAAAGAATTTACCAGAAATAGTCTGGTATCCATCACTTTTAAATAGTCTGGTATCAGAAATAGTCTGGTATCCATCACTCCATTACTTTGAGATCCAGATCAAAGCATTCCAAAATTACTCATTCTAGAGTACAGTTGGGGGAAATGATGCTCCATTGTTCCTGTCAGAGTGTTGCCAATAACATTAATAAAATGTAGTTCCCTTGATGACATGAGTTTCCCCCCAATAATTGCTTATTGTTGTAAGCCAACTGAAGGGCATCTAGGTTATTAGAAAAATAAAATTAAATAAACAGATGATGTAGTTAGGTCCAGCCTTTGCAATCGATCAAAACTTTGTCTTTCTATCACTCTAATTTTTAATCACAAGCAGCCAACTGTTCAGAATTGCTGATGAACCCCCAAAGTAGAGATTTGGGGCCAGAGCGCACCATGACTGTGTAGGAACTGCCCTAAATCACTAGAGAGAAGTGAAAAAGATTAAAGAAAGGGAACGAGTGTGGATATGGAACGATTCCATTTCACACCAGACACTTCTGTGTTTTTCAGGTCTGACTGAAATTCTTTTTCTATATTTGACACATTCTGACAGAGGGTTCTTGAACTGTATTCTTTTTTTTTGTTTCTTTGACAAGAGCAACCACTTGTTCAGACCAGTTCTATAACATTTTCAATACTCCAAATTATCATTTGCAAGTATTACGACTTAATCTCTTTGGTGGCTGAAACTAGCCTTGAGCATTTAAGCATCCACAAACAACAGAGTAATAGAGTTGGAAGGGACCATTGAGGACTTCTAGTCCAACCTCCTGCTGAAGCAGGAAAGCCTATATATTTCAGACAAATGGCTCTCCAAACTCTTCTTGAAAACCTCCAGTGTTGAAGCACCCACACTTCTGGAAGCAAGTCGTTCCACTGATTAGGTTCTAGGTTGCTTCTCTCCTTGATTAGTTTCCGTCCATTGCTTCTTGTCCTGCCTTCGGGCCCTTTGGAGAATAGCATCCCATCTTCTTTATGGCAACCCCTGAGATATTGGAACACTGCTATCATGTCACCCCTACTTCTTCTTTTCATTAAACTAGGTATACCCATGTCTTGCAATATGTTTTAACCTCCAGTTCCCATCAATGCATAAGATGTAACCATCCCATGATGTCTTTAGCAAGGCTGTAACTAGAGAGACTAAAAATAGTCTGATTAAACTGATCTATTTGCATTAGACTCTTTTCCCACTAATTTATAAATAAAATATTTCTGCCTCCCCTCTTCACCAATACTTTTTAGGCAACTAATAGCTAGTTAGCTATTCCAGCAGCTATTCCATTCCATGACAAATTTGGACCAAAACACCACAGATGGATTAAAATATAGCCAGGGTGAGTTAGAACTATTCATCTTCTCTCCCTAATTTCTCTTATCAAAATTTAACTTTGGCTTCATACCAGGGCACAGCTGCAGTCATTAGGCTATAGTAATATAAAATAATAGTAATAGAATATAGTAATGTCAAATATTTACTGTAATAATATATTGTAGAGTTTTCATATTGTATATGAAGAAGTTCATAATGAACAATGAAGGGATAATCGTGTCACAATTGGGTTTTAGAATATTTGCATTATTTCTACTTGACATTTTCTTTAATGGCGACTCATCAGGGATATGTGTACTAAACCCAACAGAATCATTTGAGTTTGAAATTAATATTGATGTTGACAAATGGATTACTCTTCTGATGAAGAAAGAGTGCTGTGCCTCAGTGAACTAAATTACCAATGAATGAAGAGCATTGGAGAATGATAATGAAGAATTTTAATTTTCTTATGGATTCCACTTTGTGTTTCATTTTGAGTACTGCTAGCAGTAAGACATCTATTGTGCCTGAAAATATGTAAGTTCATTCCCTTTTCTTTTTTTCTGTGTACCTTTTCCTAAAAACAGATAAACATGTTTTCTTACACAAAGCAAGTAAATAGTTTAATTGCCCTCTATATTGTAAATAAAGGAAAGAATATGATCAGAAGGATAACAAATATATATATATATAACTTATTGGCAAAGTATAAAATTCATAGGAAAAGTATCCATTTTAGAAATTCAGAATGTTAACATTGGCTACCATTTAACATTCATGTATATATACTGTATATTCAGCTATTTATTCCACTCATTATAATCCTGAAAACATTTACCATATTTTAATGTTGGATGTCTTATTCATTTGATTATTTGTCCAAACTAAACTTCATTCTTAAGGGGGTAGAGATTCTTATCAGGTGATTGTGAAATTAGAATGAGTAAAAAGTTTCCTTGAGGCAGGCATACTTGCTCTCATTCACATGGATTTTTTGGTTATGAAAACTGTGTTTCACCTACATTTCATTTACATATATTGGAGAGCCAAACACATAAAAACAAAGAGATTCTTTTAAAAATAATGTTATTTTAAAACATTTAAAGAAAATAAATGACTCTACAAAAGAAATAAGAAATGAGAAGATAATTATGATCAGAACATCAGAAGTTTAGTAAATAAACAAAATTTACCATTATTGTGAAACTTAACGTTCATTATTTCTTTTTTTTATTTAGGCATTCTATGGCCTAAAAAACCATACTAAAAGTTTTGATTTGATTTAATTGTTTAAATAATTAATGTAAAATATGTAAAAATAAACTCATTCCATCTTAAGAAATAATTGTAAATCATGGCAAAAGTTTAGATGTTAATATTTATATTGATGTAATCGCTACTTGTCATTAACTAAATGAAATACAATGAAAAAAAGAAGGAAACTCTACTTAAAACGTTAAAAACAATAAGTAAAAAGAATATTAAATTTTAGATTCAGGGAATTTAGAATATTCCAAGTCTGGAATGAAGGCACTTTATACACAGCTATTTATGACATACTGAGCTGATTAAATCACAATCTCAAATGTATGATGTATTTCAAAGGGATCTATACATCACCTGTTTTTTCTCTTGCTAGGATTTTCAAAAATAGCCTTCTCAAACACCAAGGTCTGAGTAAAGAAAACAAATTCTGATTTGCTTGACCTACTGCACAATTAATAAATCTTTTTCCAAACAGCCCATTGCCAAAAACTATTAAATCAAATTTCTAAGGTCATATTGTTTCATGGTTTGGATACCAATGCTATTAAATTGTGAAGAAGCTGAAATAGTTTTAAGTGTGACTTGGAAAAAAAGGAAAACATTACAAAGCAATCCATGCCCAATGCTGGAAACAATGAGGCATAACTCTAAAGGTAGCTACATTTTTCTTTTTTCTTTTTGTGTTTTCCTTATTGACTATGAAAACAGTGTGCAAGTACCATCCTTTTTATTTTGCGGTGATTGAAGCATACCCTGCTATGAAAGGGTTAAATGTATGCCATTCTTCCATTATGTAGATGGCGCAAAATGTAGTGTCACTTTCCATTCTTATTATAATCGTGAGACTGTCACTATAATTGATTAATTTTGTGCCATTCTCTCTCTCTCTGTCTCTGATCTCTTTGTCGCAAGAAGAAGCGATCGCAGAATTTTAATGCTTGGTACATTTAGTGTTCTTAATGTATTCAAATTCTCATTCTTGTGACAAGGCTTGGCACAAAATCAGACCGTATTCATAAAAAGCACTTTCAAAATAAAGCATAAAACTGTACAAAATTCATCTTCATGACAATCTAGCGAACAATGGGAACAGAAATATCACAAAACAAAACCCTCTGTTCTTGGGCAATTTTAGTATTGTAGTCTTACAATACTCCCAAATGCATCGCTCAACCTTTTTGATTGGATTTGTTAAATGCAATTTTAGAATGCAGAGACCATTCAAAATATTGTTCAGAAGATGTCACCATAAGTGGCAAGTTATTTAAATTCCTTTCATCTGGATTTTTTTAAAAAAATAATAATAATTGTAGTCTGATTTTTTTAAAAGTACAATCTGGAAGCTAAGAATTTATTTTCAGATATTCTGATTTATTACAATATACTGATTTTCACTTTGAACCATTCGTTCATTTAGTCCATATCCCTTCACAGCTTTCTTAAACAGAAGCACCTAATCTTGACGAAAACATTCCCTGAGTATTGCCGATTGCAAGAATAGTCTGCATGCAAATGTCTCTTCTAAATGGATGGCTTAAGTCTATAAACCTGCACCATTAAACTTAAAAAACATATACTTTTTTAATATAAGGAGGCTCCCCAAGCACATATGCTCTTTGATTGGCCTGGAGCTAAACAAATCAATGAGAATAAGATAAAAATAGTTGAGCTATCAAATCATTGGATGAGCAAAGGCCCTTCTACATTTGTTTCGTAAAACTGAAGCAAGCAGACATCTCAAAAGTTGACTGCTTCAAGACTCTCTTGAAATCTTATGGGCATGAATGTGCCTGTCCATAATATTTTTTTTTTAACCAACATGGAAGGATTCACAACTGTGAGTGTATATGCCTGTTCAAAGGGTCTCATGTCAAAACAACCACTCTTAGCTGAAGAATAAGTGGCTGAAAAATGTGGAGTGCGGAAGTCTTGGCAAGCGTGGGGCGAGGCCTATTTATTAACCCCTTGAAGTCTGTTTATTTAACTCTGCGAGTCCTTAGCAAGTGCAGTGCTCTGAGTAGTTGCGCCACTCACACTGCCCTGCGAATCCTTGGCAAATGCAGGGCCCTGGGTGGTTGCGCCTTTCACACAGCCCTTCGGCCAGCTCTGACTCTTAGACTTCCTTACTTACAGGAACAAATTGTGTCTTTGAGAAGAAAAAAACTCTATAGACAGGGAGGTCAGGTGCAAGGACAACTCTATGAATATGTCAAGCGTCCCAAGAAAAACCTCACAGCAAACAGAAAACTCGACAGAGAACATCTTCAAGCACTTTAGGTTTATTGAGTAGGCAAAACAGGAACAAATGAAAGCAATGCTGAATCCCACACCACAGCAAAGCATATTTTAAACAGTATTTTTCACACAGTCAAAACTACTGGAAGTCATATGGTACAGATAAAAAGCACCGATAATATTATAATCACATTCCACATCTGCATAGACGATCTTGGACCAGCTCTCTTCTCAGGGAGAAATATGTCAACAAACATACAGTTGCATTCACACCCAACCAATCTAAGGGAGCATTTCCTCCCCCTTCCCCCATCTCTCAAGCATTGACAAATTCAAAGCATGAGTTCAGGTCATGCATAGTATAGTTCTAGCATAGAATTTGACAGAATAAGCCAAAGCAGGTACTTTATTGTTGGTCACCTATTTTAATCTCACCAGACTGGCTGCATTCTCTTGGAAACCAGCAGATAAGATTTTTTCCTAGTCTGGTCTATGTGTTTCTTCGCCCAGAGTGATTCTGGCATGCTTCTTCATTTTGCTGGTGATTCTACCACAGGTATCTCATTCATGATTGTATCATCCTATCAGGTGACTTGCATCAGCATAATAAATGACTCTTTCTTTTCTGCAAGCAGTAGCTTTTGGAACTACGATAAGTGTACTTAACAACACCAAGTTTGGTCATTGTTGAGTTATCAATAAACCTTGTAATTCACATGGACAAATAAAATTAATTGCAAATAAAATTGCTTAATAGTTAAAATGAAATTGCAGATAACTTTCATGTATATTGAAATAACCATTTCATTTTATTTTGCAAAAATGTAATGCCCTCTTTTATAGATGTATCTCAAAAAAAAATAGTTGATGTTACTGCCTACAAACATGGAAGATAAAGGCATCATTTTATATATTTCCCTGATATTTCTTCTTTATAAACATATAGGCCAGATATAAATTAGCATCTTTAAAAATTATATATGACTATAGGTAATAATGTTTAGGTTGTTAGTCTAGGCCAGTGATGGCTAACCTTTTATATATCGAGTGTCTGCACAAGTCATAGCTAATGAGTCGTGGCTCAATATGTCATCACCTGGCGCTACTATTCTTTCTGAGCATGTGCCCTGTGACATCATCACCTGGTGCCGCTACTATCTTTCTGAGCATTCTCAGCTCTGTGGCAATGTTGTGGCGATGTGGCTCTCATGCCAACAGAGAAGGTTCTGTATGCTCACTGTGGCACTGGTGCCATAGGTTCGCCATCACGGGTCTAGGCACAGAATAAATGAGAAGTTTGTATAATTAGCGTTTTTTTTCTGTCTGAAACAGAAAGAAAATGTATTTCCACATTTAAAAAATATAAATAAAAATATTAAATGAGGGTGTAAAAAGTTTAGTTCAGCATTCCATATTGTCTTATTTGTCACAGAATAGAAACCTTTTAATTTATGAGGGGAAAACCTTTTCAAAATTGTTCAGCTATAAGAGCTTCCATCCTTGGCATTTATGCCCATATCTATCTCGAGAATAATTTTTCTCTCTCCTGGGCATATTGCCTGTAGATAAATGATGAATAAATAAAGGTCAGTAAAGAACACTAGAAGTACAGTCCAAAATGTACTTTATCTATGAAGTCTAAGATTGCCTCCAAATGTCATTTTTCTGGTTGGTATGACTCAATGACTTTATTTAGCTCATAATTTTGCTATTGCAATCTGTGTAACATCCAGGAATTATAGTCAGAACATTATGTTGAAGAAATAAAGGCTAATAAATATCATGTGATAAAATTCTATGTAGATGAAAAATATTCTCTAGTTGCAGCCTTGCTGAATATACCATACATGACTACAACATCCCTTCCATAGCCCATAGACTCACCTTTGTATACTGGTTGTATGACTGGACCTGTTGTACAGCAGCCATTTTTTATTTCATTTTCAGTTCTATTTGCTGCAGAGAAGGTTGAGAGGCTACCATTTCTCTTTTCTTGCCGTCTTTATTAGCGTCCCTTTGGAAAGGAAAAAAAAACATTAAAAATTGAGATGGTGCCATCATGATTGGTGCTGGGGTGGACAGACTCAGAAAGGCTTTACATTCCCTTATTTTTCGGAATTTTTGTTCACCTTGTCTGACTCCCCTAACCCCCTTAGCCAAGGGTTAAAATTAAGGAGAAAGATTGTCAATGACACCAGGTAGATAAGACCAAAAAATCAACTGCACAGGAAAGGTTAAGCTATGTTTATGGAGAATGGCTATAATAACAGAATCCTGCAGATCTAATAGAGCTGTCTTTCCTTTTCCTTCTTATACTCCAGTGAATCAGGGAGCCATCTTCCTGAGTCCACTTCTGAATGTTATCATGTTCCTCTTGCCTTAAAAAATGCTTTGGTCCCTTTTGTCTTAGAGTTCCTGTCTATCTCTAAGACGATCTTCCTTCCTTCCCCAGGTAAAAATGTGTGTGTGTGTGTGTGGTCATGTGTGTGGACACACTTTGGGGTATCCATCTCGGTCTTCAAAATGAACTAGTCAGTTGCTTAGGAAGAATTCACCAGATGTATTTAGGGTTAATTCTTACCTCTCATTTCTGGAAATTAGAGACCTCATCCAACATACTCCACATAACAACCACGGCCCAGTCAAGAGAACAGAATTATTCAATATTTATTTATTGCTCACATCATGAGACTCGTCTCTGGAATGTTTTTGCTGATCAAACTATGGGTAATTTAATTCGTAGTTCAGTCTTTTCTCTGTTGTTATTTCCACTGGTTCTCCTAATAAAAACTAGCCTTGTTTTCAGCTCTTCACATGGCATGGTGCCATTCTTTTACCTGCCCTAGTATTATAGATTGTGTCAGAAACATACAAGCATTACCTGTTACTTCAGTGTCTCTATTTAAGTTCCCCCCTTCCCTGCTACATAAGAAACAGAGCTTGTTGATTTCTTTATCTCAATGTGTTTAACAAACTAACATTATGCATGTCTACTCAGAAAGCACGACCAAGTTCACTTTGCTAGAAGCTTGTAGTCATGATCATATTGTTTGGAAGAATAAGAAAAACATGGAAAGTGGTCTGTGTTTGTGGCTGTGGGGAGTGTTAATTCTCTTACTCAAGACTTTATCTCATGAATTGGATTTTGCTCCTATATCTTACCCAACAGGAATGCAAATATTGTGGTTAAATTCTGTGCTATTTCTGCAGTTTTCATGGCAATGTAAGGTAGACTTCCAGCATTTGTTTTTAAAGCGCTAATGGATTTGCAGCTAACCTATGCCACACAGCCGTCCTGGTCAGTTGCCTTCAGTAGCACTAGTGTATGCATTGAGCTGATAAGTACCTTTTCATTTTCCTCTTGGGCAAGCACCATTTTATTATGTATTTGGGGTTTTTTTAAGAGAGAGGAAAGAGGTGGGGGAATCCTTCTGACTAATAATTACCTTAGCTTGCAAAAAGAATGGTAAAACACATTTGATTGCTTTTGGGACCTTGGTAAAATTCAGTGAAATATATCTGCTTGCTTCAGAAAAAGTGGGGGAGGGATTGTGTCTCTCGGGTATGTTATATATTTATCTTTCCTTTGAAAGATGTTAACATTAAACATCAGCAGTCTGATAATATTACAGTTGAGGAAACACTAGTGTGTATTAATCAATTCTGTCTCTCTCTTTTTAAAAGAAAGAAATACAAAAGGGGTGATGTTGTCGACATCTCTTCTTCTCTTCCATCTTCAGACTTTCTGTACGGGGGACTGCTTTTTTGTTAGGTTGTTTGATTTATTTTGTGACCAAAGACTTCGCTTTCTATTTTAGGCTATTTTTTAAAAGGTTTTTGACGGGTGCAGGAGCCATAACACTGAAGGGTAAAATGTCAGTGAGGTATTTTGGGAGGTTTTTTTTTTCCATTGTTGGTGGCTTGTGGAGTTTATCAGAGGCTTAACATGCTTGTCTCATTCCTTATTAGTGGATAGAAAGTGAAATAAATATCCCTGTAATCTGGTGATTTACTACCAAATTTTGGCTGCATTGTTTTAGAGCTATAGGGATCTCTCCCACAGAGTGAGACATGCAAAGATTGACATACTCAGTCAGGATGTCAGATCTGTTCTTTGCTCGTTCCTAAAATATAAACTCTAAATTTACAGAATCAGATGGGGAGCAAGGGAACCATGATCTTTGCAGATAGACCACTGTTAGCAAAAAAAGTATAGTGCAATGATATGATGTTAAGCTTTCACACTGCAAATGTTTTGCATACTGAATTGGCTAACAGAAAGCTATAATTTTGTTGTTGCACTGTCAACTATTGATACAGAAGATGTGATTGCCCATTTGGACTCAGTTCTATAGCTTCTAAAGTAAGGTAAACTTTAACAATTCTTTGCAATTTTTACTATAACATACTTGTTTCAATAAAAAAAATCTCTAAAATATTAAAATGCTTTTAAAAAATAGCCATATTTGTGGTAGATAGCCTTAGCACAGACCATTACCCTATTTGCAGTTACATTCAGAGCTGTGGTGACATAGCGGTTAGAATGCAGTATTGCAGGCTAATCTGTCAAATGCCAGCAGTTCGATCCTGACTAACTCAAAGTTGACTCAGCCTCCAATTCTTCTGAGGTCGTAAAAATGGGGACCCAGATAGTTGGGTGAAATATGTTGACTCTGTAGACCACTTAGAGAGGACTGTAAAGTACTATGAAGCAGTATATAAGTCTAAGTGCTATTGCTGTTTTGTTTGGGAATGAAAGAAAAAATAAATCCATTGTTCTTCAAGTTAGAATTAGAATTTATTAACAAAGTATGTCTGGACACACAAGGAATTTGTCTCTGGTGTACATGCTCTCAAAACTACGATCATAATATAATAAAATACATTCATAATCATTAAGTACATTCACCGTGTCATCTTGTTATAATGCACAATCATCATGTCACAAACACATTCATCACGTCACCAAACACATTCATCATGCCATCGATACATTTTGCGTTAGGCTTAGAAATGTCATAGAAATCCTGATAAACAATCTACAAGTCAAACTAGGATACTAAATGAAAGAACTATTATATGTTGTAAGATGGTGCAGTGGTTAGAGGGCAGTACTGCATTCTACTTCTGTTAATGGTCTACTGCCAGTAAGTTCAGCAGTTCGAGTCCCACTAGCTCAAGGTTGACTCAGCCTTCCATCCTTCTGAGTTCGATCAAATGAAGACCCAGATTGTTGGAGGCAATATGCTTATTTCTGTAAACTGCTTATAGAGGGCTATAAAACATTGTGAAGCGGTATATAAGTCTAACTGCTATTGCTATTGCTAAATTAATTGTCATCCAAATAAGGGAATAGTTAATAGGGAATAGGAAATATGAGAAGGATAATAATGATACATTCCTACTAGATAATTTAGCAGTGTTTTAAAAGTTAATTGTTTAGCAGATTGATGGCTTGGTTGATGATTGGTGGTATAATTGATGGTTTGGCAACATGGATACCCTGAATGTTCCAATGTAATGTTCTGAGAGAACCTGTTTCATTCCAAGCTCAGAGCAAAATTTGGTCATTGCCTCTAACCCAATGGAAAACTGAAAGTAAATTACATAAGGGGTGGTGAAGTCTGGACTGTTGGAAAACTTTCATAAAGCAGAACACAAGGGAAACAAGCTTGATATCACAAGAAAAGACAATAGAAAAAATACCTGAATCCAAAAAAAGACTGAATCTGGTCAAAGGCTACAAAAAGACAAAGAAGAAAGAAAAGAAAATCCCCATTAGTCAATGACTTGGATACTCCATTTTAAGCTTCCTTCCTTCATTCCTCCTAGTCACATACAGAGCATATGCATCCTGCCATGTGCTTCCTAGCGCACATAGAAATAGCCATAGAATAATAGAGTTGGAAAAGGCCTTGGAAGTCTTCTACTCCAACCATCTGCTTGAGCAGGAGACCCTAAATCATTTCAGATAAATGATTGTCCTGTCTCTTTTTCAAAACCTTCAGTGATGGAACACCATCTTCTGAAGGCAAGTTATTCTATTGGTTAATTGCTCTGTTACGAAATTTCTCCTTGGCTCTAGGTTGCTTCTCTTTTTGGTTAGTTTTCAAACCAAAAAGAAATCATTGTTTCTTGTCTGGCCTTTTGGTGGTTTGGAAAATAGTTTGACCCCGCCCCCCGTCCTTGTAAACAAACTCTTTTTGGTGAGCCAAAAACTTAGCTATTCACCCAGGCCTTGGATGAAGGCAGGTGAGAGCTCTCACTTCATTCTATTAGACTAGATATACCCAATTTCTGCAATCTTCATATATTTTAACTTCAAGCCTCCTAATCATTTTTGTTGCTCTTCTCTTCACTCAACGTCTTTTTTGTATTGCAACGACCAGAATTGAATGCAGTATTCCAAGTGTGGTCTTCCTAAGACTTTGCCATGCATATACATAAGCACATGAGGAGTCAACACGAGAAGAGGGCAGAAATACAAGAAGGCAAGATTAGTGTCATGGCAGAAAGTGTATATGCATACACAATGCACACACAAACAGATGCAACACATTATTTCATTACACAACGAAAGCACTCGACTTACGACCATAATTGAGCCCAAAATATTAGGCTGCAAAGTTGCTAAGTAAGTTTTCCCCTCATTTTATGACATTTCTTGCCCCAATTGTTACGTTAGTAACCCGGTTACTACTAACTTAACTGGTTACCTCATTGACGCTGCTAGTCAGAAGATTGCAAAAGTTGGTCACATGACTCTGGGACACTGCAACCACCATAAATATGAACCAATTGCCAAGCCTCCAAATTTTGACCATGTGACCATGGGAATTCTGCAATGGTCGTAAGTATGAAAAACAGTCTTAAGTCACTTTTTTCAGTTCCGTTGTTATTTTGAATGTTCATAAAGGAATGTTTATAAGTTAAGGACTACTTGTAAAGACACTTCCTATAGCCACTACTGGGGTTGGAAGTAATTCCAAAACCTGAATTTAGCACCTTCTTCTACTTTCTTTTTTTTACAATTTTACAATTTTTTAAATTGCTTTTTTACTTAATAGCAAAAGCAGTCTTTAACAATAATGTAGAGCATATATGGCAAAGATAAAAAACATATTATAGTAAATCATTTTAACAGTAAGCCGTACAGTTTTATACATACTTATCTAA
>JANHFO010003212.1:300304-318390 GCA_032468095.1 Pareas carinatus
TCCCCTGAAAATAAGACCTAGCGCATCTTTGGGTGCAAAAATTAATATAAGACAGTGTCTTATTTTTGGGAAAACACCACGGTAGTAATATAGGCCATGTTACCATTAAAGAACAAATAGGAACAGGGAAGAAGGAACTCGTAAAACCTGCTGCTAATACTCTCAACATGGTCAGCCTAGAAACCGAGCAATAGGTCAGATATTGTTATTAGAAATGTCCAGTGTTATTAACACTATTTAAATTTCCTTCAGGACCATACTGGGGAATTCTTTGCTTATGTATTATATATAATTCTGTTTCACCCTTTCCCTCTATTAAACAAAACTGGCAGAGGTAGATCAACACAAAACTGCTTCCAGTTCATACATTAAACATGTGCATGCACATATCCATGGCTATTCATCTAGCTTGCATGTACAACGCCCTGAAATGATATGATACCATATTAATTTGATGCCATTATTCATGTACAAATAAATATGTCTGATTTTATTGAAATGAGAGTATTCTTGTTTTTTTTCCCTCCCAACACTATAATTTCAGGGAAAGCAGGATGGATCTTCACTATTTTTCAGTAGGCAGGTGGTGGAGTGTTCTCTAAAGTGTATGTATTTAGCACAGTCATTAAATTTTACACGGCACATGTGTATGTGCTTCCAGGGGTGCAATGAAAATTTATGCTTGTATTTTACATTTTCCGTTTTCTGCATCTGTCTCTTGTCAGCTGTATATAAATAGAAAATGCAAACATCAGGGCAGGTGTAGCTTTTGCATCTAATAGCCTGTTCCTTTGACCCTGAAAATGTGCTGAATTTTGGAGATTTTCCTACAGGAAATTATTTGCAGCATTTGCACAATAGATGCGTAACTGCTTCATCACCCATAGCGCAAAGCCGTAGAATTTCTATATCCATGGCAGATCCATTCTTGCAGGTTTGTGTAGGACCAGAGCATTTGAGGAAAGAATCGAGAAGAAGAAGAAAAGATAAAGAAAAACTTAGCCTGGTAGCGCTATTCTTATCCTATTTTTTTTCTTAGCAGCCAGTTTACTATTTTAAAAGAATAGTTTGATTTTTCCATCATGATTTCTTTTACACCAAAGGATTTTTCAGGAAAACATTTGCAAAGGAGTAAATGATTGATTTTAGAAAACATGGAATCGATTGTTTCTAAGTAGTTAATGTGTTAAGAATTTCAGATTGAAAAGCACAGTCAGCAACTGAACTTTCGATGTGGTAGTATGATAGGGTGTTCTTGTATAATGTCAAAGTTGATATCAAAAACTTAAACCTGTAGCTACACATATGCACTTTATAGGGCTTTCATAACCAACAGAAATGTTATCAAGATTAGAGTTCCTTGAGAACTTAGAATGTGTGAATAACCATTCATCTCAACCCGAATTTATTTGCTCAGTATTTTCCAGGCTAAGAAATTAGAAATGAGTAGTTCATTGCCTCACAATTTTCCAAAACACAGTTTTTACTTTAAAAACACACATAGTATTTAGTCTGAAGGCAAAATAAAATACTTACCTTGAAATAAAACACATGTAGAAAATAGTATGAAGACTACATTTAAGCATTTATTTTAATCAATATTTAAATTCATATCCACATGTAGTTACTGTATCTTTTAGTTAGATTTCTGCTAAGTATTAATATTATTGAAGAACTGGACAAAAATAGGTATATGGATTTACTATAACCTTTATTTAGATTTTATTTATGCATTCATAAGAATGGCAAAAAGTTATGTAGGCAAACGTATATATAAATGATATTGAATAAAAACAAAGTAAGCTGTGAAGCTAATACAACTGAGTTACTCATTTACCCAAAACAGTTTGATGTGTAAGGGACATTCATCTTCTTATATCACCAAACTCTCAGATACTTTCTGAAATCCTATTATAATACAAATATTTACTCTATCACAATGAATTGGATATATAAATCAAAGAGTTTTATTTACACAGATATCCCATTTTTCTGTATTTAGGTAGGACTATGGTGATTGGCTGGCCTAGAAGAAACTTTGCCATTTGGAGAAGTAAATATATGAGCTATATTGGGAATAGTTCTGTAAAAAAAAGTTTAGCAGTTCAGTTATGGGGAACTATATTGATTTACCTAAATAAATAATGAAGTGGATCTACCCACATTTTCTAGATTGAAAAACAGTCCAAGGTGAAAACTTGTATACTTTTTCAAAAGGGTAACTCACTAATTTCAGTAGGGTTTTCTGTAGGATGGAAATATGAGAGGGGGGGGTCTACTGCTAATCAATCAAAAAGTGGCATTTTAGGTATAGCTTTTGGCTGTCTTTGTTTCCTAGAAGTGCCAGAGGAAATACAATGGATTGAGTTATATTGATCCTTTGAAATGTTTTTGAAGACAGTTCCTCAACAAGTTTTAAAGCAGCTTTGCTATTCAATAGAGCAAGAAGCAGCAATTCTATAGATGACACCAACCTTGCAAAGCTGTAAACATACTTAATGTTTTTACCCTCAAGCAGAGCTGCGAGGTTTTAAGTATGAGATTTCATTTTAATTTAATTTTTTTAAAAAGAAGAAAGCTCATATGAAACAGCTGCAAAGTTAGTTACAAAATTGCCCTTCAGCAAATCTTCATATAACACTATTTATTTCAAAATCAATATGACACTTCTACAAACTAAAGTGTCAAGCTGAGCAATACATATTTAACGCACTCTTGGCTATAATGTTATAATAAGCGTGTTTTTCTTATACTACGGAGACTTGCATTTATCACCAAAATGTTTTAAATCTTATTTAATTAAAACAAGAATAATTTCTACTTTTAGATTCATAGTGTTAAAGCAAGGACTGATATTTCTACATTTCTGATCGTTACCTACAGTACTCGTTCTTGAATTCTATTCCATAGAAAAACATTTACAATCAAGTTCAGAGGACTGCAGATTTATTCCTAAACTTATATTCCATTGAAAAACTGGAACCTAAATTAGTTTGCTGTCTCATTAGTTTTTGTGAGACTTTGTTCCATCTTCTCATAAGCACTTGGCCCGGCTCATTTGCTACAATCACAATCTATATTGTTTTATGCAGTCATTCTAATAATGCAAAAGCTGCAGATTTGTTTATGATGAACAAGTTACGTGGCCTACTGCCTCGAACTGGGAATGGTTGGTTATAAACATAGGTTTCTATTATTTGAACTTTTATCTGTAAAAATGGAAACAAACAATTTCTTGGCCAAAGGTAGTTAGATCTATACCAGCATTGTTATCAGAACCAGAGATAAACCTGCAAGCCTTTTATTTCCCAATTTAATTTTATCCCAAGATCTGTGCAATGAAGACATTTTTATGTTTGCTCAGAAATAAGTCCTAGTGCATTCAATATATTCACCATAAGACTCCAGACTCCAGTTAGAATATTCTTATTGTTTCATGTTTTTTTTAACAAAGTCAAAAATAGAAAGGAAAAAAAAGTAATGTCTATATTGACTTGATCTTGATCTTGATTTTAGGGACATATAAATATAGTTTTATTTGCAACAGGATTTGCCATTATTTTGTTCCTTTATTTAGTCAGTCAGTCAGTCAGTTGGTTAGTTGGACAGTCTGAAGTGAGGTGTTGTCTTTTAATCTCTCTCTCAAGTGCTAATCTACTTAGCCCTTTGGAAAAATCAGCTGTGGTTGGCTAATATCAGTTTAATCAACCTAGGGAGATTACAGAGAATAGCTGCAGAATATGCAAAGAATTATTTCAGAAGGAGATGGTTTGAACATGATAGAGAGAAGCAGTACTATGAGGAGGAAGAGGAGAAACCAGGAGAATGGAGAACCCCCAGGTCTGCTGGTAGAAATATTAGTTTTAATCATATGTAAAGGGGAAAGATTAAGGTTAGGGTTAGGGCTAAACTGATTGGAATTCAAGAAAGGTATGGCTCCCTACAAAGTCTTTTGTTATCATTGAAGAGACCCACCAGTTTGCCAGTTCACAGAAAGGCATTCAGAATGAACCTAAGAAGGTATCTACCCAACAGTATGTTGAAAGTTATATTGGTGATAAGTGGGAGATAGTTCCATTGCCAGAATGGAACTATGGAAGACATCCGATCTTAATGAATCTTGTTTAAAGGATGTTAAGCACAATCTTGCTTGGAAAGGAATTTTTTTTTCAGATTTAGGTATAAGCCAAAAGCCTAACATCAAAAGAAGAGAAAGAATAAAGTTTTTCTCATTCTCATTCTTGAGAGAGGTTGCAAAAAAATCAGGAATATTCATTGGACAATGTGGATGGAGAGAAGCTGACAAGTTTTCACAAGTGGGGTTATTGGCCACTTGATTGGTGTGGGAGCTTTGAGGGGATGAATAAGATTGGTTGGTCAGATGAAAGAATTGTAGTCTCAATGGAGGAACGAAAAATCCAGGGAGTTAATGGGAGCATCCACAATTCAGATTCTTGCTACATTGAATATACTTTGCCAAAGTAGTTGAGAAAGTTGGAATCTTTGAATATGTACTGTTTTTATAATATGGACTGCTCAGTCTATTGTTAGATTGAGAGAACAGAGTGGAAGATTCATTGCAATTGAATTCCATACTTTAATATTGTTTAAAGTATTAGTGTATCTGTGTTATACCATTCTTGTATCTTTATAACTGTTCTCTAATGAGATCTTTAAAGCTGCCAAAGGTTAGAATTGGAGACGAGATCATTTTTATTATTGGATTCCAAGGAAAGAATTCCAATCACACCTTCTAGTTACCCCGACTAGTAGATAGCTTGCAAGCAGGTTTGATGAAATTAATTCCATGAGATTTGAAAGAGATCCTTCTTGAAAGAAGATTTGGAGGAACCAACTGTCAGACACAGAAATGCTTTGATCACTTGATACCATCTTGTAAAGACCTTCTTCAAATTTTATGATTAAATTCATTTGCATTCACATCTACATTTTATGCACTTCTCTTTTCAGAAAAAAATCATTGATTTTCAAAAGCATAAAATTGAAAAATAAACAAGAAAGAAGAGGCTCAAGAAAGAAAAAAATAGACAGAAAAGAAAACAAAAGTGCAAAAAGAAAAAAAGAAAAATTAAGGGAAATAGAAAAAGAATGACTTCTGACTTTCTTTGGTACAGATATTAATTTTAAAAATGCATAAAATCCTTACTCAATTAACAATTAAATTGTTATCAGTTAACAATTAAATTACCTACATTATTTCAAGTACCCAATATAATCCTATTTATTAACTGCCAAACATTTAATTTCTTTCAGTTTCGTGTAAAAAAAACCCAAAAGTGGTTTCCAAATAGAAACAAAATTAGTCAAAGTCTTTTCTTTAATCAAAACTGTCAATTTTGTCACTGTTTCCAATTCTATCAGCATCATCATCCATTCTTTTATTGTCAACATTTATGAGTTCTACCTTTTTGCATATAAAAGTCTCACAGCAGTAATCATATATAAAATCAAAACGGTATAAGATGTTTCCATTTGTTTATCTGTTACTTATGTGTATTTTTTTCTAGAAGCATGTTTGTCTTCAATGCAGTTTTTGCCGTATTTTGATAACCAGCTTGCCATTTAATTTTGCCATTTAATCCAGTTTCAAACATTGTGCAAAAAGTGCAGCCTGCATTTCAATTGGGCTTCTGATAGCCCTCAAGCCTATACAAGTTACTAAACAGCTTGGCCTTATTACTATTTACATATGTCATTTAAACTGTGTTTCCAATTTGCTCATGAATTTGAATCAAATAGAGCTCTTAGGTGATAGCTTCCTATGTATTCACTAGTTTCACTTTATTATTTGTCCTACTTATTCTGCTTTCAACATCACCTGAAGTATTAGTTTTACTTTACCTTCTGTCCTTTTTCTTTAGCTTTTCTTCCTCACATCACTATGTTGTGCTTGAGACACTTATGACCCAAAGGAGAACTATAGCTTCATGTTCCCCGCTCTACCCTTGGTAGCCAAAAAAAATCACTTGGTTGTTTCGCCCCCAAGCGTAAGGACTGTTAAAAGGAAATCTCTTTACTATATTCGTGTAGGACAATTTTCTCAACCTCAGCAAGATATATGGAATCCAGCTCCCGTACTGCCTGGGAAATTCTGGGAGTTGAAGTCCAGATATTTAGAAGTTACTGAGGTTGAAGAATTCTGTAATAAGAAGTTTGTTATCTCAATATGGTTAGATTGATTTGATTAAATATTTATTTAAATCTTAAATTCAGAAAAAAAAATAGCTAAAGTTTTCCTATTCACTTTTTCCAGATTTTAAGTGTTTCTCCCTATTTCTCCAAGTTTTTTTACCCTGCATTTTAGGATGCATCTGCATTGTTTTGTAAATTTTTAGAAATATCTGTATTATTTTATAAAATGTCTCTTAAATTTACCAACTTCTTTTTATTTATCTTGCCTACATACAGTCCATCTCTTCTATATGTAATTTAATAGGAAGGAGCATAGATTAGGTGGAATTGACTCACCTAGTTGAATGTTAACACATTACATGATTTAGCTTTAGGTATATTAAAGGCACTTGTAAAATTAGGAAGCTTAATTTTGTTAGATACTTCCATATTTCCAATCTATAACAAATCGATAAGCTTTTTTTCTTGAATCATTCAGTTGGATACTTGATTTCTATCTTACCAAGAAATGTCTTGATACAAACTCATATAAAGCAATAAACTGTATTAACACTAGCATAGTGAATGTAGATTTCAACACTGTCACGAGCAAATATGATGTAAACGACAAATACTGCATATCAGCACGTATGTCTGCATCAGATAAGACAAAATCCATACAAACATCCTCCTTATTTGATTCAAAAAGAACTATGAAATATCCAACTGAAAGTTTGACTGCTAACCCTAGGCAAGATAAATCTCAGCTTTAATTCTGTGAAGAATCTGGAAAGATCCAGATATAAAATATATATATGTGTGTGTATGTGTGTCTGCAAAAATTGCCATATCTCTTTCCTAACACTCCATGTGAAAAATCCCTGGATGCAGAAGAAAGAGGTGCAGTCAATGCCAATAGCTGTATGAAATTCAGGTTGAGGGACCTGCAAATTTAATCACAGCATTAGTGACAAAGGGAATTTGATTAACTCTTTGCCTATGAACCACTTTTCACGTGAAACTCCACAGCTCTCAGCTTCTTTTCCAGTCACAGCAGGAAGAAAAACACACACACACAAATCTAAAGCCCTCCGATTGCAGTTTTGATTGCAAAATGACCCACAAGGAAAAGGATTAATAGCTTCTTCCATTTGCCCATTGCTGTAATCAAATTCACAACTTGTCTAAACCTGCATCTGAGGCACACAAATCAAAGAGAGTTCACTCATATATCTTTCTGAATCCTGCATAACATGAGGTTGCAAAGAACCAGATGCAAACCTGGCCAGATTATTTAGTTTCTATTTCAAGATCCTACCTATGCTTTGTTGAGCAGACCTTCACACATAGATTACCCATGGAAGCCAAGTGAGTATTTCAGTGCATTGATTTGTGCCACTAACCTCTCCTTTTGTGGTGGTTCTCATTTGTCTAAACAAGTGATTGTTTCTACAGCTCTTCTCGTATTCATTGATTTGGGGTTGGCAATAGAATACTGAACCATTCTAATTTTTTTCCCCTCTAATGCACTACTCCCTTACTATTATGAAGTTACTTGACAGGTAGCCATTAATGAAAATTGCTTGAGTGTGCTGTACAATGGTGGGGGTGTGAACATGTTTTATGATGACATTAATGTATGGGTTGGAGCCTGAAAGTACAGGCCATGGGGAGGAGAAGGGAGTTAGGCTATTTGTCCATGCTACTAGATTGATTGAAACTTGAGGACTTGACAAACAGGCTACCAGGGCATTGCTCAGAGAGGTGCTTAGATGTATTCAAGATATACTGTTCTTCTATTATCAAATAATCCATTTATATTTCTTGACAGTTGTTTAAGGAGTATTCTGGTTAGAGTGATGCTAATGGTAGTTACTCCTGTCTAAGCCACATAAAAAATGGGTTCCCTGTCTTACTTTTTGGCAAAATAGCAAAGTAAACAGAAACCTTTCTTTGTATGTATGTTTAGGCATGTGTGTTACTCCCCAGTCTACACTTCAAAATACAATACTGCCATTCATCACCAGAATTATTCTTGGAGATACTGGGAGCTGGAGTTTAACACCTGTAAAGGGAACCAGGCAAAGTCTGTGTTATAATAGTCTATGTATTCTTCTATTCTCCTATTGCTCACTTGGTTGCATTATAGCTCTCCCTTCCTCCCTTCCCCCCTGCCTTCCTGCCCCCCCTTCCTCTCCCTCTCTCTTAAATGTATAAGCTGCTCATCTTACTGGCAAATGATGGCTTACAAAACACTTTAGGGTACAAAACATTAAATAAACAGAGATCAAATAAGTTTAAAAACTATAGTACTATGGATGGAGGTGGAATCTCTTTCCTAGTCCATCTCCAACATGGAATGTCCTCACTGGGGCCCTAGGCCAGTCAGTAGAGCCAGATTTTGAGACTCTGAGGGTAAGAAAGCATCTCACTTTGAGAGGCATGATGTTCCAGAAGGTGGAAGTCATGATGGGAAAAGCCCTTCTCCTGAACCTGGCAGGCAGGAATTCCTTAACTGATGGTCATGATGACACATTCCATTTATCATGGTGGCCCAGATCGACCAATGAGAAAGATACCAATGCCATTCCCATTCTAGATGATTATCGCAACTTTAGCATTGGGACATCCATAGGGATATCAACGATGTCAGAAAGGCAGGGACTGAAGCTCCACGCCTTTTTGTGTGTGTGTAATGCATGTGCAACTTGTTAAAACTGATGCCACCCAGAGTCACTGTGTGAGAGTTGGGTGGAAATATAAATTTGTTTGCTAAATAAATAAATTAAGTGAATAAAAGGGAGCAGGCCTTTGCCATCTTCTTGTCCCTCTCATTTTGACACTGTTGACACCGCTGTAGACATCTCAGCTTTAAGCAGCAGTTTACAAGAATTTCAATGGGAAACCTGTGATCAAAATTCAACAGCCACATAGCCATGACAGAAGACAACAGGATAGCTACAACAGAAAACTTTTGACCCCGACTCTTGACCCTCTCCTGAGCTAAGAGAACAGAAAACCTGTCTGTACATTCCTGCTGGAGGACAGAACAGTATCCGATTTACTGCTCCTCCACTTATGTTTCTTTTTATTATATTATATTAACATATGAATAATAAATTATGCAGCTGTAATGAAGGGATAATACATTAAATAGATAATGAAAGAGTTTCAGGCTTTAGAGTCTTCATACAATGAAATTTGTCAACAAATATTTTCAAATGTCAACTGTTTCAAGGAGAAAGTCATGCAGAAATTATCATTTTTATTGAAAAGTGCCAGAATCTATATGCAAATTAATAGAAGTGGTAAGAAGATCATTCAGAAGACAAGGAGGGAAATTACTAGTCAAAATACTATTAGAGGTATTCACAAAGGGATAATCCCTGTACTAATTTTTGATCTTCGTTCCATTTTCACTGTCATCATTTTTGAACATGTATTACAACTATGACAAGCTGCTACTCAAAGTCCATATTTTTGCACAACTAAAACCCAAGGCAGATTCCAGAACAATATACTCCATCACATAATTAATCAAATCAATGAATAACAGTCAATTATGGATGAATTTTGCTTGAGAGGAGCTGATATTTTGAAAGGAATTTGCATTCTCTTTCAGATTTAACTACATCAGTAGTATTGTAGCAACCTTTATCTTATTATTCTTTCTTTATGGATTAAATTGATTTTCATAGAATTATGAGCAGCTTTTACCTGGCCAGGCAATATCCCTTTTAAAACATTGCTTGAAGAAAGGGCAATGTGGATAGGAAGTGGTCTTTAAGTGCCATAACATTTCCCAGTGAATATTACTTTCTGCAAAGAAGTTGTTCTAACCATTGGTATTTCTGGTTACACCAAGACTAGGATTGTAATATAGAATGACTCCTCAGAAATCTGCAACATATGGGAAACTAGGAGAGTTTTGTAAGTTCTGGAGCTAAACCAGGTTAAATGCATTGCTTATCAGTCTGTTTGAACTGCTTCTGTTTCTTGTATCTCAGCCTCATTTCCATCAAGAATTGACTACCTTCCATGCAGATGTATGACCTTCTTTCACCCATTGATGAACAAAATTATATGGATTACTGAGCTGTATGGGTAGTTCAAGAATTGATCTGATTTAATCCCACTCATTAGGCTAAAATGCATATTGAAACACTACTAGTTTCCCCCATTCCTGAATGTTATGATAAAGCTCTCAGTTAAAAAAAACTATTAAAATACTTTAGAACTTTATCATTTAGGACATACACATTTAAAAATATGCAATTAAATATGAAGGTCCATGCATTTTTAAAATACAAATCAACATGGAAATCTAGTCCTTTCATATTTTAGTCCTTCCAGATTCATGAGAGAAGATATGAGACAATGGTTTCTCCAAATTATACTGATTCATCCATCCTTGAGGATGATCACAGTGGAAATAAAGCAGAGTATGGCTCAACGGTTCCAAGAATTTGAGGATATAGTATTAATATGGGATCAGAAATGTCCATTTATTTGTGAATCTGAGTGTGGGCAAGGAACCATCAGCTCGTTGGAATATGCTCTTTTTGAATGATCAGAATCAGAATCAGTAATTATTTTGCCAAGTGTGTCAGGACACACAAGGAATTTGTCTTCGGTGAACATGCTCAATACCTACATACAACTGTGATTACAAGAAAGATACAATAAAAGATACATTTCATAGACATTTGAATACATAAGTATAATCATGATCATTTGTATATATAGGCATAGTCATTGCATATACAGGCATAATCAGTTGTGTATATAAGCCTATGATACATTCATAGTCATAAAGTAAGTATAAGCTGCAATCAACAAACCACAATCCTAATCATGAATTGTGTGTATAAGCATAAGATACATTCATAGTCATAAAGTACTTATACGTTTATCATGGAATAGGAATAGGATAACTTTATTTGACCGAGTATGATTAGGCACACAAGGAATTTGTATCCAGTGCAGACGCTCTCAGTGTACATGCAAAATATCAGAGTAATAAGAATCATAATAATGATACCAATAAGAGAAGGTAGTAGAAAAGATGAGAAGGATAATAGTAATAAGGACCACAGAACAGGCAGTGAGTCCTGGATTTAATTTAATTTAATTTGTTTAAATTTTTATACCGCCCTTCTCCTTGAAGGGATCCAGGGGGGTGCACAGCCAAATAAAACAATTAACACACTTAAACACTTTCAGTAGTTAAAGAATTGCAACTTTATTTCATCGTCTATAATTTTTATTACAGTGGGATTGTTGTAATGAAATGCATAGCAATAAGAATATATTTTATTGAGAACCATTTAAGCCCCAAATTATGAATCTCCTAAAGTTCCTTTTTCCCGTTTGAACTCCAGCCATTAAATTTCTGGTTTTCAGAAACTTCAACCCAGTTGCTCTATTTATATCATGGTATTGCCAAGTGATCACCTTGTCCTTCCTTTCTTTGCCCCTGTGCACATATCTCAACAGGCATCTAGAAACAGTTGAGAGAAAATAGGTAGATTGTAAGCATAAGAAATCTACCTTTCTTCCTTCTCACCTCACTTTGCAGAGTCCATGATGCTTGCTGATTTTTTGCTTTTTTTCTGAAAGTCACATTTCTCCTCGTTAGGGCAGAATACAGAGGTTTATGGACACTACTGGGAATTTAAACCAAAACAGCTAGACACGAGGACAGTTTCTTTCCTCTTGCCATCAATCTGCTAAACAACTAACTTCCACAACACTGTTAGATTATTTAGTAGGAATGTATCGTTATTATCCTTCTCATCTTTCCTATTACCTGTTGATTATTCTCTTATTTGGATGACAATTAACGTTGCTTATATCTTACAATATATAATACTTGTTTCATTTAGAATCCGAGTTTGACTTGTAGATTGCTTATCAGTATTTCTATGACTTTTCTAAGCCAGTCACAAAAATGTATCGTATGGCATGATGAATGTGTTTTGCGACATGATGCATGTAGTTTATAACATGATGGCATGATGAATGTACTTTATGATTATGAATGAATTTTATGATTATGAACGCGGTTTTCAGACCATGCACACCGGAGACAAATTCCTTGCATGTTCAGACACACTTGGCCTATAAATTTTAATTCTAATTCTAAATAGCATCCCTATAGTTTTTCTTCCCCATCCAAATATCCTACATGGTCACTGAAAATTGTCACTGGGATTATTGGAATGAAGCTTCAGTATTTTTCTTGAGCTACAATAAGGCTTCGGTTAAATTAGCTCAGCTGTCCAAGAGACAAAGTTTTCAGCTTGCTTGTTTTGTTTTGTTTTTTAAGCTACCTCTTGCTGTCTACCCCAGGGGGTGTGGGATAAGCATTTGCTATTTGCTTCAGTCATCAGACTTTTCTCATTAAGGAAAATTTCCCTTTCTTGCTCCCCCTCTCCCCTCTTTCCCTCCTATTTCCTTCTCTCTTTATGTCATTCTTCACTCCCATCCCTGGGGGTGTGGAGTTTTCTCTCACCTGTTCTTGCTTATGAAATTAAATCCCAATTTATCCCGGGTCAGTAACAGAATTCCAATTTGTATTCCAATTTTGCAAATCTACAAACTCTTTGAAGTTTAAAATAATGTTAGTAGATTAGGACTAGGATTTTTTTCTTTTCTTTTTTCTTTTCCATTTTTTTTCTCTTTCTGCCTTAAAACATTGTGACTGAAAAGGCAGGGAAAGGAAAACAATGTTTGAAAAAGTCTCCAAATACTGTTTAAAGCTATTGTTTATAAGGTCATATTCAGGGTAAGGGCATAATTTATAATTGTGACATAGTTGCGAGAGCAATTTTCATAAATACTGTCTTTTGAAAAACTGTATGGTTGGTTTCTGACAACTGCATTGACTAATATTGTGGATATTTTACTGACGATAACCCTGTTTGGTATAATTGTTGGCATGAATTCTGTCTGGTTTTAATCAATCACAATCTTTCTGAATATCGCCTAACAATCCCAAGGAAATCATGTCTTTATGTATTCAGAAATACACTTTCATTCACTTTGGGGTATTGCAGATTTTAGCTTGAAAAGTATTTCACTGCTTGAAGCTCTTCTTAAAAATAATCTTCTTGTGCCATTTCATCTCTTCAAGGGATTTTTGGAGAATGACAAATCTCATGTCTGGAACTTTTGGCAGCTCCTTTTTTTTGTGACCGGAACTTTGTTTAAGTTATTTCAACTTTGCTTTTCTTAATTAAAATCTGCAGTCAAGAAGAAATGCATTATGTTTGTGTTATTTAGCAAGAAATTCAGAAAGTACCTGGCAATAATTTAATTCAATACACTTAAAAATACTTGGGATTTTCAATTTATTTATTAGAAATAAATGATACATTTCTGTATGAGGGGAGGGGAAGGCTTTGAACACAAATATGCAATACTAAAAAACTGAGTATTACTTTATTTGTTTATTTTCCTCTCTTGGCTGGCAGAGAACCATTCATAGTTTGCAAAACCATCCATATGCCTTGATATTTTTTATTTGGTCATAAAACAGACCATTTGGATCTGGGCAGCTGATTGATAACTGCAGTTTCCATATGTCAAGGACATATCATAATAAATAAGCAAAGAACCAGATAGGGCAGTGGTGGCTACCCTTTTAGACACCGAGTGCCTAGACAAGTCGCAACTAATGAGTCGCAGCTCATGATGTCATTGCCTGGTACCGCTACTCTCTTTCTGAGCATGCGCAGGGCCCTGTGACATCATCACCTGGCACCACAACTCCTTTCTGAGCATGCTCAGCTCTGGGGACAATGCTGAGGCAAATTGGCTCACGTGCCAGCAGAGAGGGCTGTGTGTGCCCGCTGTGGCACACATGCCATTGGTTTCCCATCACTGAGATAGGGTATTTAGGGTGAAAGAATCTTTGCTGCCTTTGTTTGTGTATCTTTGTGTCTGTGTAGGTCTTTAAGTGAGTATTGTCTCCTGGGGACTGCATGGAAGCTTGCTCTTGTCTTCTTCCTTAGAGCTAAGAGAGAGGGACTGGGCCAGGTTGACATTGTGTTTAAAGCAGAACTCATGGTCCCTTCTAACCTTAACCAAGATGCCTAACCAGGTTTTAAATAATCTTATTGAAAATAGAACATCAGCGTTGGAAGAGAACTTGGAGGTCATCTAGTCCAACCCCCGCTCGAGCAGGAGACCCTGTACCATTTCAGACAAATGACTGTCCTGTCTCTTCTTAAAAGCCAGCAATGGACCATCCTCAACTTCTTTTTTTATGTTTCAAAATTTTTATTCATTTTTAGGAACATTTAAAAAATAAAAAATAAAACAGCTTAGTATATATCTTGATCAACATCAGCAAACTGGATGCACATTCTTATATTGTATGTTTCTTCAATATTCATCTATCTTTCTAATGCAATTTCATACCTACTCCTTCAATTTCTTGTCTAACCATTCATAAAAACAATTCCATTTTTAACCTCTTAGACATTTAAATGGTGTCATGTGCCTCTATAAAACATCTTACATATTTTTTTCTTTATATGGTGTAACTTTTATCATCCTTAACTTTTGTGCAAATTTCATCAGAATTTCTCTATCCTTCTAATATAATTTTACACCCACTCCTTTACAATGTCATGTTACAAAATGTGCGAGGAAGAGTATAAGAGGGGTGCTGCTGAGAAGATTGAGAGATGCAGATGTACTGTAACACATGAGGATAAGGAACTGCAAACTTGGAGGATATGGAAAAAAATTGGACAGATAAGAATATCTTAGATGTGGAAAGGAATTTGAAATCTAGACTTGTATTGGTAAATCAGGATATGAAGCTTATATGGTGGTCATTTATGTAATTGAAAAATAGATATGATAAGGATGTAAAAATAGAGAAATTTGAAATAGGATTTATAGAAGATTGATGAGTTTGTTAATGATTAGTGATTTATACAGGATGTTTTATAAAATATAGTATCATTTAAACGGTTTAAGATGTTCAAAATTGACTTAGATGTTGAAAGATAAGAAGAATGAGCACCCACAACTTCTGAAGGCAAACCATTCCACTGGTTGATTGTTCTCATCATTAGGAAATTTCTCCTTAATTCTAGATCTCTTTGATTAGTCTCCATCCATTGCTTTTTGTCTTGCCTTCTGAAAAATAGGTTGACCCCCTCTCCTTTGTGGCAAATATTGGAATACTGGTGTCATGTCACTCCATGTCCCTATTTTCACTAGATTAGACATACCCAATTCCTGCAACTGTTCTTCATATGTTTTAGCTTCCAGTTCCCTAGTCATCTTTTTTGTTCTTCTCTGTACTCTTTCAAGAGTCTTAGCATTTTTTTATATTATGGTGACCAAAACTGGATGCCAGGTGTTATAATACTAACAGTAAATGGTTATATGTGTCAAAGCTCCAGAATGTAAAGTAAGTTGGACTGTTTTCCATTAAAAATGCAATTCCAACTAACTTGATCACTTGTCCCTGACTTGGAATGTCCCAAAGATCTGTGGAAAGCCAACTTTCATAATCCCTAGCTAAAACTTTGCACTGGAATCTTCTTCTGATGGTCTCTTCCAGAACCGTTTCCTACAAAACGAGATCTTTATTCAATGTACAGTAGGTTTATGGAATTTTCTCTCAAGATCTTCTTTATTAACTATTTTAACACCAGACAACATGTTCATTTTGTTTCCCAGACTCTAATAATGTTATCATTACTGAATTGTTAGTTGCCATTTTTTTTCATCTTATTTTTGTTATCATTTTGTAAGTATTATCTTTTCTGCTCTAAGGTAAGGCTATCTTTTCTGATTTAGGGTTAGGTTGGAGAAACCTCATTACTGTCATCTAATGCTTATCCAGACTTTTGGGGCCCAAATTTGGCAGACTTTTCCGAGAGAAACTTAACATTAAATTTCCCAATCTTAGAACCTACATCTCACATTATTTTAATCATTATCTACATTGGCCAGAAAACTAGAAATTGTAGACTAATACTACACTGCCTTAAATGCATTAAAGACCAATATTGATAAATAGGATTTCCAATTTTGCAAATTAAACGGCAGGTGAAGTTAAGATTTCAAAAATATGGATCATGAAATAAAGCAATACTGTAAACTATGAGGGCTAGAAATAATAGTTGAGCCATATAGGACAAAGATAATATTGATATGAAAGATAATATGGCAATGTAAAGCCTTATTTTACAAAGCACCGATGGATAGGGCAAGATGAGAGACATCCAATCTGGAACCTAGGAGAAAATTTCCTGACAGTAAGAACAATTAATCAGTAGATTGGCTTGTAGATGGGAGTTGTAGGTGCTCCAACATTGGAGGTTTTTAAGAAGAGATTGGACAACCATTTGTCTGGAATGGTATAGGGTTTCCTGCCCGGGCAGGGGGTTGGACTAGAAGACCTCCAAGGTCCCTTCCAACTGTGTTACTGAATCATGAGACAAGTCACTTCTCTCATGGAAAACCGGATGCATTTGATTCTAAGTATTGTCAAATAGAATTGAAGACTGGCCATACTAAATTCATTTTTGGCAGAAAAAAATGAGATTATCTGATTTGCAAGCAAAACACAATCATCGGTCCTTTGACCGAGGACTTGGGCTCTGCTTCTCGCCAGCAAATGAATCGCCAACTTGGATTCTTATGTGGTGAGTTTGTCTGCGGGAAATTACCAGGAGGAGGTTTCACCATTTTCTAAATCAGTCTCAGTTGCACACACCTTTCTAGGGACTTATAAGAGAAACTCTTCTATGACGTACTTTGCTGGCTAGGGATTAAACAGACACTAATTGAAAATAGGAAGGGAAAAAAACTTTTCGCAGAGTCTCTTTTATTTTCTCCTGTTCTCTTTATCAAGGAGCAAAATGAGTTCTTTAAATAGCTGCCTGATTGAGCTATGTGTCTTTTAATGAGCTTATTTTCTGTAAGCTTTTTGCTAACTGATTTTCCCTCCCATTTTTTAATGACCTCCTTTGAAAAACAATGAATAGGAGAAATTAAAGCATCTCCATATTACCTGACAAGCTTGCAAGGATGGTGTTTAGGAGAGATGTCATCCACGTATTGAGTGATGCAAACTCAGTGCACATTTATACTGGGTGAAGGTCACTGTGGAATGAAAAAGTGCAGCCCATCAGTTGTTCCCCTATGGTTCCCAGAATGTTTGGGGCCAAAAATCCATTAATTTGAGGTGTTTTTTTTAAAATAGTCATATTCAGTTATTTAGTCAGAGTGGCTTGGTGGCCTAGAGGTGAAGACATTTGCCTCCCACTCAAAAGGCTAAGAGTTCAATCCCAGACAGTGACAGATGTTTCTCTATCAGAACACAAAGAGAAAATACCTGCTGTGAACTCCAGGTAGGCATTAGGAAGGGCATCCGGCCAGTAAACACTCAGCTAAATTCAGTTGCCCTGACCTCACCCTGATAAAAACAAATTACAGGATTATAAAAAGAAAAAAAATCAGTTCCTTAGTCAATGCAGATTTGTAAATGTGGAGGACAAAAAAGATGTTACTGAAAGCATCCCTCTGCACTGGGAAGATGCAGCACTGAATGGCTGAAATAGCCCCCCTTCCCATTTCTCAGCTTCACCTTATTTCCCCCTCTTCAAAAGGTTAGGAGGCTAGGAAACTCTCAGAAGGAGTTTGATCCTTCCTCAGCCTATGGAGACCCATCCCACTTGCTTTCACTTTGGCATTTCAGCCAGTTGGTAAGCCGCTACACTCACCTCTTTGACAGGCATAAAAGCATCCACAGCTAGCTAGTTCAGCCACATTTTGGTCTTTTTGGGACTATAGAATTTGGAAATTAGAATTATTAGAATTAGAATTAGAATTAGAATTAGAATTAGAATTAGGAATTAGAATTAGAATTAGAATTAGAATTAGAATTAGAATTAGAATTAGAATTAGAATTAGAATTAGAATTA